>JACCIC010000036.1:1870000-1985000 GCA_018907035.1 Sycobia sp. Sy_11
CATCGTCCCAACAAGTATCTTTGAAGGTCTCAGTGCTGTGACATTGCAAGAATATGAATTCACAGAAGATTTTATTAAATTTTTTAGTTCTACGATCCACATACAGTCTCCAAGATAGATTCTTAGCTAATCCAACACAAAGACTCGACTCAGTAGATAGAAAAAGTATAATGATATCCAATATGTATTTTAAGCTAATCTTACATTTATTTTTTATTGCTTTGGACCTGGATTTTATGAGTACCGAGTCTCGTGAATGCATCGGTCACCCACGTCGAAACTGACATCGCTGGTCGTCTAAACGCTGTTACGCCGTGATCAAAAGAGGCACAGGGAACTTGGGTGTTTTTGTCAGGTCGTTAATGTAAAGTTTGTTCTGATAGTTAGATTATATCGTGAGTCTTATAAACCATTAATGTAACAGAAATAGTAGAAGAACTAATATCTGTGTGGCCCGTAAATTTGTATGAATATATGACGATTTAGCAGCCGAAAATACTGCTGATTATTCTCTGCTTAACAAATATCAGGGAATTCAAACGCCTAGCTTAAAAAATCTGTCAAACAAACGGAATGGTTGATTGTGCTATATGCCTTAGTAAGTCAAATATCATAAACAAAGTTACTTACTTTTCGTCACATTTTAGTCTAAAGTCACCTATAAGTTTCCACAAAGTAGGTTCTATCGAGAGAAAAAGGCGGTATTCTGATTGCATAGGATTAAACAGTTGAAAACTCTGGAATATATAATCTTGCACATCGTCCTAAACTTTTCAAGGACGTTTACAAGGAATTCTAATAATTATATTGGTCGTAAAGATGACGCATTAATCGACGATTGGCACTTTATAATCAATCACACAAACCTTTTTCCAATTTTAGGAACATATGAGAAGTAATGGAAAAATTGAACAGCGAAATCAAGAAGTCATAAATATCAAATAATGATTTACCTTTTGTACGTTTGACCCTAGACTACCTGCTAAACTATGAGGGTGGAAAGGGGAATGAAGAAATCCTAATCTGAAAGTGTTTACATTCATAGCGAAAGATGAATTTTACAAAGAAATAAATAATATAAAACTCTTTTATTGCGTATATCTTATAAAATAATATAGCGATGCCAACTATTTGAGTTACCTTCATAAATGTTAAATTAAAAGTATATTAAATTAATCGAAACTAAGTGCATAAAAATAGAATAACATTAGAAATAAAAGAAAAACAAAAAACCTAGAGAAATTTATAGTTATAAGAAGTACTCGATATCGCTGACTGGGAAATATAGTAGATAGGCAAAGTAGTACCTCCGGAGCTCAGAAAATTTAACCAGCATGTATCACAGATAATAAATAGATGGATGGCTGCTGAGATGCTTCAGCTTTGTTGATGACTTTGACATTTTCTCCCACTTATGAGTTCGATTGGGATATATGAGACTGATATTACAAAACCAACGTATATTTTCAGTTATGATATAATAGCGATTTGCTGACTTTTAAAATCATTTGATAGATTTTTTTTCACTGGCTCAGTTAAATTAATATATAAATAGCTTTATTAATGGAGTGTTCTATTACCATTTTACTGAAATCCACAATAAATGAGCCGATTTTCTCTACCGGCCCATCGATTCGCTCCATCGGTGGCAATATCCGTCGAATGAGATCCATAGTGACAGAAGAGTGCCATTTCTTGAATACCGAGGAACTTCGGAAACACCATCTATTCGGCATTATGGGGACTCTCACAGTAATGCTTTAGTCTTAGATGGTTAGAAAATAGTGTATAATATCTTTAGAATAAGTGTATAGGTGATATATAGTATGATAATATAGTATAATAGTTTTACGTGGTACCACTAAGCAAGCGCATGTGTGGGTGACAACTGTATTAACTTCTACTAGCTATCCTTAGTTGTAGACGGGTTATCTACAGTATCTCCTTTAATTTGATATAAGAATAGAATTTATGGATATAAAAACAAGAATTACGCAATATTTTAGTACACGACTTTCGAATACTTACATTTATTTATATAGATTTAATATTATCCAAATTAATCTTGTTGACTTACAGAAATTGATCTAAAAAATGGTAGCTTTACCGATCATTGCAGTTTCTTTGAAGAACCGAACCAGAACAGCCTTTTATCTGTTCTCAAAACAGAGTTAATGTTATAAGTCGGAAGCCTCGAAATAAAGAAATATCGCGGTGCTCCTTCATGGTAAGTCATTTTATATAAAATAAAGTTTTATCGATATTTGTTTTGCAAAACCAGCGGTACCGTATAATATACCTATCTTTTTAGAACCTTATTACAGCAAAATAAAAAATAAATCGTAATATATTGTGTAATAAGTTCGATACAGTAGCATCTTGTCGATGAGGATATATTGCCATACGAGCGATGCGAGACACAGAAAGAGTCGTTTGAAATAGGAGTTATGAATATATTATTCTTCAAGTAATAAAATAGGAACATGTATTAAAAAATGGATTCATTTTTCAATGTTTGTTAGAAAATTAAAGGAGGAGAAAATGTCTGCAACCGAACAGCAAGTCTCGAAGATAATCTGGAAGAACTGAGTTTGAACCGACAAAAAAACAAAAGTTTTTAGTTACGCAATAAATTAAACAATCAAATACTAATGAAAGCTATGAACTATACATAAAATATCTAGATAAAGGGTAAATGAAATTATTTTCAAAGCAATTGTTGAAACTAATTTAACCTTTTCAGTGAATGACAGGCTCTAACATTATTAAGAATAAGATATAAGTTATTATCAGAAAGTCAGTACATTACTTAAGCCTTCTAGTTATTTTGATGAATTATGAAAATCTTTCGAACGCCATCTATGTAGAGTGACGAATTCAATCCCGACAATGAAACTAGATTATGGAGATGAAAGAAGTCTCATTGTAAATTTTTGACAGAGTTTATATTTTAAGTACATTTTTAAAGTATAAACATTACTCTTATATATTCTATTGACTTTTTTCATACAACTTTGTTCATACATTTTTCAGAATATGTAGTATTGCCAGTTTTTAAGTTTAAAGAATTTGACGATTGCTATTTTTATTCTTTTAAAGTTGAAATATCTTAGAAGACTGGTCGTTATAGCAATTCTCGTGATAAATTTATGTCCAGCGAAACTCTTCCGAGAACCATGCCACGTTTGCTTGTCCAAAGAGAAGCGAATTTATCGGCTAATTCTAATAATGGGACTCAAGAGAGTTAGGTTAAAACTATTGATTTTAGCTTTCATAAATTTTTTTTTAATCGCACTCGCATCAAAATCCTGAGCGCATAATGTTGTATTTAAATTTGCATTAAGTTTTTGCTCCGGTAGAAATTTATCGAAAGTGCGGTGGCTCGGAATCCCGCTTCACTCGAGCCCTCCAGAAACCGGATCTGCTTCGGAGCATCGAATACCCTTGGCTTTATGAAATGGTGCGATATGCTCATAAAATTTAATTCCAGTGCCAAAATGAATAGCAGCATTCTTCGTGACAGTCTTAAATATTTGAAACTTAAGAATGTAAGTAACTTTGAGAGACCCATAAGAAATCCTGTGCATTCGTTAAAGAAAATATTAATGATCTAACTGTGGCATTCATTTGAGACTGTAAGGAAAATATTCCTGATTTTTTTCGAAATAGCGAGCCATTTAGTTATACGCCATAGGCTTTATAGAGAAAGGAAAAGAAAGAGAAAGAGAGAGAGAGAGAGAGAGAGAGAGAGAGAGAGAGAGAGAGAGAGAGAGAGAGAATCGTGAGCCTAGAATGCAAAATTCTGCAATTGTGAGAATCTCCTTTGTTCTGCACGCGTATATCCGAATCAATAGTTTTTAACAGACTCCGCTACGGATTATATTGATCGGTCACACGTATGTCTAACCAACACATCTGTCGAATATGACGCGATCGCCCGTAGGCCATTTTGACAGATTTCGAATTTATACAGATCGAAAATTGAGTTTGGCTGTCCTCTGCATAATTTGTGAGCCGTCGGTCGGGGCGAAGTTCTCGCGTGCGCTCCGCTGAATTGGAAAGCGGCGGCACGGTAGCGCGCGCGCAGACGCAGCCCGGCGAGCCGATCCAAATGAAAATGCGACATAAATCTAAATCTACTTTCAAATTAAACCAGTTCTTTCCTTCTCTCTCTCTCTCTCTCTCTCCATCTCTGTTTACAGCACGCAAGAGTCAGTCGATTTTTGTAGTTGAAAATTGCCTACGAGTAAGAGATCGATTCTGTTTACCCTCGAACTCTTCTTACATGCCCAGGAGAGGTTTCTTACAATCGCAGGATAGATAGATAGATAGATAGATAGAGTAGAGAACCAATTCATTTATATGTAAAATCCTCTGAATTCAAATTCCCGATGGCTCGCAAAGGCCTGGCTTCGATTCGATTTAAGTTTATGGTTTGAAAAGCTGACAATTCCCCAAAAGTGATAAAATTTTCTCACACTGTAAGCGGAATTCTCTTGTATAATAAATTACGTTTTTTAAAAAAGCAAAGAATTTACTATTACGTAATTTGGTGACATACATGGAAAATAGGAAAATTTGTATGGCAATCTGCAACGTGCAATTGATCCTTTGAATCTTTGAATCTTTCATTGGCCAATTTTATGCAGATTATTTCTCTTTTCTAACGTAAGATACCTGAAAAAAATAATCAAGTTCATTGAATTCTAAATTTCCATACTCAAGATTTCGTTTTTAGAAAACAAGAAAATATTTGTATTGGGTTGTTTTTTTTCTTATTTGTTATTATTATTATTATTTTTCTTATTCTTTGTTTTTTTTCTTAGTTTTTAGAAAACAAGAAAATATTTGTATTAGGTTGTTTTTTTTATTTTTTTAAAGACTTGAATTAATAATTATCAGATTAAATTACAATGTTGATTTAATAGAACTCTAATTGTTCGAGTTACTCGAGCAGCTCAGGCTAGTCAGACATTTCAGCTATTCAAGTTGATCGAATTTTTTTTTACTAATATGCATATAAACAATATAGAACAGCTAAAAAGGTTGCACTTTTCATCCCCTCGACGAAATGAATTTCAAATTTCAAATTCGAAATTTGAAATATTCAAACGGCTTGGGCTGTTGGAACAATTCGAACAGCTTTTCGACTTGGTTGAGTTGCTCGTGTGCTTTCAACGACACGATGACCTTGAAGCTGTTCAAACCATTTAAAAAACAAAAGTTCTAGGTCTATACTTTAAAATAACAATGGAAAATTTTTATTATTTTTTTAAAATAGTATATTAAGTATTTCAAAAACTCATATTTTTGAATAGTTACAGTTTTTAAGAATACGAAAAGAAAAATATCAGATATATTTACAGGTTTTTATGAAAAAATATTTTTTGTTACATATTCTAGTAATTTCTTTTTTCACATATCATATTTTCGATAGGAAACAAACTTATATTATTGTCTATGTACTTTAATTCATTCATTCTTTTTCACATTTGTATGTTCCAAAGTTTTTTAAATTCTCATTTATATCATAGAGATATAGGTAATGTTTTAGAAAATATCTTTCTTCCTCAATCCTTACTCTCCATTACTTGAAATAAATGATTCGCATGACAGGCAGAGGAAACGTGATGCATATATTACAGCTAATGCCAAAAAGTACAAATCTCTTTCATTATTATTATTATTATTATTATTATTATTATTATTATTATTATTATTTATATTTATTGTTATTATTTATTTATTATTATTTATATAAAGAAAATGTTAAAACGCAAAATTTATGCCTCTCCTGGCAGGCCCGTGCATTTCTCCTTTAAAGCAAACAATGCAATCATCAATATTTCACGAGGCATTATCTCTCGCTCGTTCCGAGTGGATTATACGGGTGGAGCGGGCGAGAGGGCACGGACGGGCCGACTCACCTGATAAAAGGGTACGTTTAAGACGGAGAGTACCGTGTGCAAGGGATGAACTTCGAAGGTGGCACGGAAGGAGGGGAGAGGAGACGAAGAGCGCGCGAAGGAGAGGCCGAGAGATCGAGAGGAAAAGGCATCGCCTTGCACGGCGGAGGTTCCTAACGATCGGCTCACGGAAACGCCCGAAGAGAAGCGACTTCGCTCCTTTTCCCGCACCTTCCTGCTTCTCTGTCTTTCTTCCCCCCCCCTCCGCTCACTCCGCTCTCGCCCCTTCTCTTCCCCCTGGCTTCACTCTCCTGCACACGCACGGGATTCGTATCCTTGATTCAGGACGTCTCTTGCAGGATTCTCTTTCGAATTTAGCCTGCCGAATTTCGGCGACGGCTGGATTTAACCCTATTTCTGCTCGCCTTCTTTTCAGCAGATTCTCCTATATGTGAGTGTTCGGTGGGATCGAGACAAGGCTACTGGTTCATAAATAGATCGATACGTATTTATGGCATGGATTATAATAGAATAAGAAAAACAAAGAAATAGGACGAGAGAAAGGAAGCGCGAGAAATATAAGATCAACGTAGGTAAGAGGGTCCGACGTAGCCAAACCGTCCGTACTTCATTAGAAATACTATGGTTTCGAGTATCGGCCAACGATGGTCCCAGCATTAAGATTCAGATTTGTGAGGTGCTGATATAACGCATGGAAGATGCATTATATAGTCGAAGAAACAAAAAGAGCAAGAGGGGTCAGGGGAATGGGGCGGGCAGGCAACATCAGCGAGTTCAAAATCAGTAGTGCGGGTCAATGTATGCCGACGCACGTCCGACCGAGAGCATCCGCTGCCATGCTACCACTGCTAGGCTGGCATTGCGACTATCCCTCGTACATAGTATCAAAAGCTCACAAGTGCACACGTATACGCACACCTACTCATGCGCAGATGTATATACGAGCGCTGCACGCGAGGCGCGGAGTCCCGCTTCCGAATGAAGGAGGCTCACTCTCTCTCTCTCTCTCTCTTTCTCTCCCCTTCTCTCGCTCTCTCGAAAATCGATCCACCGCCAGCGCTGCTATCGCCACCGCGCCAGCGGAACAGAGGGTTAATGGAGGGGGTAGCGCAGAGGGGTGTGGGGAAAGGGGGTGGTGGAGCGCGCGAGAGCGAGAGAATTCGCAGTGCTCGCGATCTCGCTTCGGGCCGCGTCAGTTCGTCGACGGCAGGGGTCGCGTGCGTGCCGCGCACAGAGAGACGGCCAAGGAGCGAACGGCGGCGCGAGTTCGAATTTCTTATACTGATACACAGACAGAGATAGACCGAGCGAGCGAGAGAGACAGAGAGAGAGAGAGAGAGAGAGAGAGAGAGAGAGGGAGGGAGAGAGAGGGGGGGAGAGAGAGAGAGAGAGGGAGCAGCGAGCACATGCAGCTCCCTCCGAGGAGGCGGTGCGCCGTGGCGCGTTGCGCGCGGCGCCGCTAGCCGCGCGTCCCCGGTCTGCGTGTGATATTTTACGTGTGAGTGCATGTTCATGACGACGACGACGGCGACGACGATGAGCCGACGGATCCGCTGGCTACGGCGCTTCCCCGCACCCGGAGTTGACAGCGAGAGAAGGGTAGCGGGTTGAATCGGCCCATCGAGAAAACGCGCCAGAGCCGCAAGAGTGGGTGAAAGGGGAGGGGAAGGACGACTGGCCCAACGCCGGGGTTATGCGCGAGGCGGTAGCGTCGGCAGCGCTCCTCGACAGAAGCGGCACGGGGAGGACGAGGCCTCATCGCCGGCGGCTCGTCGCCGCGACCGAAGTAGCAGCAGCGGCGGCGGCAGGGGCGGCTGCGCCATGGCCGGGGAGCCACCGGGCGGCCGACGGAGGCAGAGGAGGCGGCGCCTCCTGGAGACTCTGCTCCTGGGCGGTTGTCTGCAACTGGGACTGCTGGTGGCGCTCGGCGAGGCCAGCGGCAATTGGGACCGGGACGACGACGACTCCGGTAATGTCCGATAAGTCTGAGAACATCGATGATGGTTGTATAGAGAGAGAGAGAGAGAGAGTGAGAGAGAGAGAGAGTGAGCGAGTGAGGGCGAGAGAGATAAGGAGGTAGAAGGAGAGAGAGAGAGAGAGAGAGAGAGAGAGAGAGAGAAGATCAACGACGACATGGGGTTGGATATATCGATTGATGCTAAGCTCGAGGTTAGGGGCTCAAGGAGATTTCGGGATTTCTCTCACTACGTCTCTTGTATAAACCTTTTCATATAATGAAGTGTGCGTCCGATTATTTAGACCGCGAGGTTCACTGACAGGATCATGCCGTCAATTTTATATGTCAGAAATAACCGCAAACGCGCGGCTCTCTACATATTCCTGTCCCTATCTTTGGGCTACTAACTGGTGGAGCGAATGGAATTATGCGGAATTTGCTCTTTCTCTTGCTAGTAGTGTCTACATATCTCCTATCTTTTTGAAACTTTTGAGTCCATTCTTCCGTCTTTAAACCCCCTTCCGTAGTGTGTCTTTTACCAATGGAACATGGAGCTCGAGAGAATGTGCAAAACGCTTTTGCATCTCTGCATAAGCTTTGAAACGCTGTAGATCAGAAACAGAATAAAATAATACAAAGTGAATAGTCACTGATTGAGCACTTGATTCAGTTGACTTTCAAAGTTAAACGGATAATGACCGTTTCAAATTTAAAGAGATAAATAATCTACGTGAAAAGGTCTCATTATATTTTTCTTAATTTCAATACAAAAAAAGTTGTATAAATAACTTGTACTAGATATTTACTTAAATTCTCATAAGTAAACGATTTTAAAAATTAATAAAATATGTGCCTAAATCTAATGAACTTTTCTAGAATTAAATGATTGTTCTTTGAATCTAATAAGTTTCATCATTTAAGGGAATTTTTTTCAGGAGGATTCTAGTAAAATAAATTAGAAATTATAAAAAAAAAATTCCCTGTATATTATATATCCACTAGTTAGCTTTTTTAATTTTCTGCATAACTATTCCTCTATCATCAATTATTTGCAATGGATTTTACAGTAAACTATTGCAAGATTTACTCAAAATATATCCAATATCCTGACGAGGTATTATCGATCCGGTAATATTAAAGCGACAATTTCGTCCGACTCTTAATGTACAATTTTAATAAATAAGCCGAAGAATCTACGCTTATTGTCTAAGGCGTTTAATTAAACCAATAAAGTGCGGTGAAATAGTATTCTGAAGGTATAATTAGCACTTAGTATTTAATATGTTAAGGCCTTTAATATTACTACCGACAATGAACGCGTATATCCACGGCATAATATAATAGAATCTTACCAGCACTTAAATTGTTCTCAAAGTTATAATTTTAAATGATTGTACAAGCGAATAGGTGCTAATAATTAATCACTAACCTATATAATTTAATTAATAATTTGTCTGAAACTTTTATCGATATTTTATATATATATATATATATATATATATATATATATATATATATATACATATATATATAAGTTTCGTCAATTAGTGAACATTTAGATTTCAAAATTTCTTTTTTTTTACATTAACCTTTAAATTAATATCTGATCTATTTAACGATGAATGATTCATATAGAGAGCGTATCATTCCTACTTATATTAAATCGTAATTAATTTTTACATTAAAAATTGATAAAAATCTTTCAAAAATATTTTAACTTCAATAATAGTAATAACTAGACTGAGACTTTTAAATTGAAATTATTGTTAAATATGCAGATCTTGAATTGAAGAGCTTTCTAAATATTACGAAAATAAAATCCAAGTAGCTATATAGAAATAGTAATAGATTTATAAGTTCCTATATTTGAAGCTCGTTTACAGGTTCGTATAAATGTCAAAACACAGATTTTCGCTGCAAGATCATTTTTTTTTTTAAATAAAAAACAGGAAAAAGGCAAAATGAAATTATTTTTACGTGCGAATCAGCGATTGTACAACCCTTTCGCGCTCTCTCTCTCTCTCTCTCTCTCTCTCTCTCTCTCTGTCTCTGAGAAAGCGCTTTCGCACCGTATGTGGCATCGTTTGCGTGCAACCTATATTTATGCTGAAAAAAGGAACAAAAAAGTCTTACACATCCGCGTAAAAAATATAATGCATAAGGAGTGAGTGAGTGAGCATGGAACACTAAAAAATGATTCAAAGTGGGGTTGCCCGTCAATTTTCACCCATAATGAACGTTTTTCTTTATTCTAATTGTATCTTTTGACTTGTAATTTATAAAATCGTTTCCACCTATTTTTAATAAAACTTACTTTTTGTAATGTATTTTAAGATCGCTGATTACGATTATAATATGTAAAAATTAAACACAAGGATATTATCCTAATGAAGTCCATGAAAAATCTATGATAAATCTATTTGTTTACGTTTCTCTCAGTAATGATCGAAAATTATAGAAAAATCATTTCGTCAAATTCATCAATTTAATTAAAATACAGAATTCTTTTACTTCTTTATTTTAATTTTGAATTAATTGGTGATATGAATATCAGCAATTAGAAAAATTATTTTGCGTTGTAATATGAAATATTTGATTTTTTCGAAAATTCTTCACCAATAAAACATATTTCGCCGATCGGTAAAGGGTACACTGCCTATCTCTTTATTTTCTTTGACGATGGGCTTATCAAAATAAAGCCCCATTCCCCTCCCCGGCCCACTTCGAATACATAGAACCGAGAGAAATCGAACAAATTTTAAGCACCGAAGGCTCGATTATCGAGCAGGGATCGACGCGGCGAGAGGGTGGGGGGCGTTTAACCCGAACGCTAGAATTCTTCCCTTCCATCCCCTCCTTGACACGTATAAACGGCCGCTTATACCGTATACCCTTGTAACGAATACGCGAGTCATGGCGCCAGCGTGGTATATGACGGTGTGCCGGCAATTCAGCGCGTCAAGTCCCAGATCTCCGACCTCTGCGGCAATTATATACACATATTATAAGTATGGATTTCAGAATGTACATATGTAGCGCTGCCTGCCTTACCACAAGACTTCATAATGCTTCGCGATGTAGGAGCCTGAAAGTATAATCTGCAGTATAATATACTCTGTCAGTTCGTATTGCACGAGAAGTCTCCTCGCTGCGAAAAAAAACAGCAGAAGTTTTTTACCACTATAAATCAGCGAATATTCCTTGATCTACCGAGTGTGATTTCTATTTGCGCTACAGTTATAGCAGTGAAATATTCATTAATTAAGCAGGGAAAAATTGCACTACTTTTTATTTGCAGCTAGGAGATTTTTACCGATTTGATTTTAGCGAGATAATAAACTGCACGAACTTTCCTTTCCAACTCGCGGAACGAGCGCTGACGTTTTCTACGTTTATATCGAGAGGATTTGGATGAGGAAAAAACTTACTCGGCTCTCTTGAGTCCGTATTGAAATGTCAGCTAAAATCACGTTTTGGACATATCTTGACGTAGGTCTCTGCTCTTAGGAGGAAAATTGAGCCAATTTCCGGAGAAATGAGAGAGAGAGAGAGAGAGAGAGAGAGAGAGAGAGAGAGAGAGAATACGAGGAGAAGGGGGAGCAGAATCGACATTTAACTGTTCAGCGTTAAAATATCCTGGATATATCCGTTTTGAAGGCTCCGAAAGAAAAAGTATATATGTATATAAATAGGACAAACAGGGACAAAATCGTATTATAGAAATTGAGGAGAGAGGATGTGAAGCACATTGAGGCACTCGAGAATCGCGAAATAAAATCTATAAATCTCATATAGGGCGTCCGTTCCAATGTTTGAGTGTGAGCGCTTTGAAAATAGTTATTGCTTTAAATTGTAGAGGAGGAGCGCTTCAACTTTCTCTATTCGCACATAATATAAGCTGACGCTTGGGAATTACAAGCAGCGCGCAAAGGCAATTCATAACCGCAACGAATGGTGTATAAATCTTTGGTTTACAAAAGACCTGTAAATCTGGCAATGCTTATTATCAGCCTGTGGTTAAAACACAAAAGTTAAAAAGCTTTCTTTTTCACGCATACGCGGTATGAGATAAAAATATAACAAGACTTTCCATCTTCTTCCAATAATATGTATCTATTGGTGAATATCAATTTTGACTCTCTCCAACGACTCTCTCCAATGCCTTTATATTGGCGCTTTTCCGATCATCAAAGCATTTTTGAAATCAAATTTTCGATACGTCGTTAGACTTCTTCGGCTATTCTGCTTTTATTTTACAGAAATTGTCAAAATGTCTTCCTTTTCTGGATTTTGTCGGCTTTCGGAATAGGAAAATCACAAATGTCCATGTACAGTAACGAAGGTGATTCTGTCATCAAAATGGTCTTGTGCCTTATCAAAAACTGACGAACAAGTGATAAAACGAAATAAAAGTGCTACATAATATTCTTTATTGATCCATCAACCTTTAAATAAAAACTCGTAGTACATGGCACTGCTGAGCACGAAAAACTGCTTGGACAAAACCTCAACGTTTGATTCGACTTAGATATTTTCAGATGGACGATGGAGCCTTTATTTCAACGTCAAACTCGCAAAGTCAGGATTCACCACCTGTTATGTTTTACTTGAGCATTGCCGGGTCATTTCATATCATTCAATAAATATTGAGCGATCTGTAATCACAAACAAACATTCGTTCAAATTAGTCGACGTAAAATATCAAAATTTTCGTAGCCAAGTCATCCAAGCACATGTGCTGATATTTCAAGAACATTGCAGAATTAAAGAGTATTAAGTACATTTTTGTAACAAAAATTGATAGAAATTCTCTTATCAATTTTTAAGTAAAGTGAAAAATCGCCGATCAAGTAAAAACATCTATTACTTGACTGAGATCTGATGATAGAGTAAATACGTAATGTGGAATCTAATCCACATATAATTTCCGGATAAGTGCAGCACAAAAGAAATTTTTTGTCAAAGGAATGGACATTGTCCGCGGTATTGAATAGGTGTCATTATTTGTTGATCATACTTCATACATACTTTGTTTTATTAAAAAAGTTCTTGAAGCCAAGTTAGAATAAAATTATAGGTATTATCAAGACTCAACTAATTTTACATTATTATTTCTTTAATTTGGATCTTTCTCACAAGAAAACAAAAAAAAACAAAACAAAAAAATATCTGTTTTGAAACCAGAAAATCCCTGATACTTTAGGTGTTTAAACTTGTAACTATCAGTAAAATCATCAATTAAGCACTTATAATTATTTAAGCTCTAATTCCAATATTATATCCTAAACAATCAACAATCAACATAACATAAATTTAAAAATATCATAAAACGTCCATACATCGCATAACCGTGAATGGTTTAATAAATTTCGATATACCTATACGAACGAAGCAGACGTGATAGATCCAAATAACTCCTATCTATTCTATAAATTTTTCACAACTGCTTTATTTATTACGAAAACAATAAATCTTTTATGTGCCTCGATAAATTTGTACGTATACGCATGATTTTTTCTTCTTCTTGAATTCAATGGTTTATACCGATAAAAATAAAACAAAAACCATTTCTAAAGATCTTTTCCAATTTTTCGACCTCGAGTGTATCGTATATATACGCGTATGGGTGTAAAAAAAAACGAAAAAATTCATTGAAAGGCCAGAATTCGAAAATTTTTCGATTATATTTTTCGCGCACAGCCGGCAGACACACACACTCCCTTCTCCTTCTCCGCACCACCCGCCAGGAACAATTTCGGCGACTCTTTGTTCAGACGCGCCATACTCGTGCCTTCGCACACCGATGATTTTCGATTGTCCCAGCAAACTGAGACTTGAAAGCCTCTAGGTCGGGCAGTTCCTCGGCCATTTCCTACACGACGCGGCCGCTGTCGACCCTTTCAGCCCTTTAAACCTCCCTCTCCATAAATTATAGAGCCTCTCGCGCCTCGTTGAACAAATTAATTCATGTGTGTGTGTGTGCGCGCGCGCGCACGCGCGTGCAAATGTATGTTCGCATGTATGTACGTACTTACGTATGTACGTATATATATATATATATATATATATATATATATATATATATATATACACACACCCATACACACACACCTATAGGATGCGCTTGGAACTGCATAGGATTCCGTACTTTTGAAAGGAACTCTCCGCCCACGCCTCCGCTTTCGGCCACGAATTCTCTAAAGGCACAATCGGATCGTCGAATCCGTGCCTGCCTATACATAAGATTCTGCCCGTTATCGTAAATAATCGACGGGAGCGCGCATCGATCGATCGCGTTATATTGCGCGAACGTCGACCTGTTAATAAAGAGCCGGTCGCATGGTCGCGGCTACAAACTGATTTACCATGTGTATACATACCCATACACACATGCACGCGCACACACTGTCTCAGCCGTCTCATGAGCTAATCTACTGGCCCACTTAAGACATTCGCACGCGGCGCCTGTATACCATAAATGTACAATGTGGAGCGCCATTCGATTCATAAAGTTATAGATGTATATGTATATATATACACTATATATATATATATATACATATACATATATATATATATATATATATATATATATATCCTAAGCTGTAAAGTGCAATACTAATAAGACTACATATATGTATTATTACGAAAATGTCGATCTATACAGAATGGAAGAATGAATTTTCCATTCAGGAAACCTTTTGATATCAAAAATATTACTATATTTATGAAATTAAGCTTTAAAATTTTTGTTGGGATTTCAGCTATACCCTCTTATTTAGTATAGAACCGACGACATTTGGACAAAAACATTATATATTTGGATTTATTTTAAAATATAATAAATTTCTTTACATTGATTCACATTTATTAAGAATTATATGCGTATTACAACTAATAAACAAATTATCAAATTCTAACCTTAATAATATTCACCTTTATTTTTCTATATTATTTGCATGTTAAACCAAAATTTTTTTGGTATTAAATAATCCTTTAATAAAAAATCATTAATTTTAAGAGTTTATTATATTATGAATTATAAGGATTTTTTCCCCATCAGTGCTTCACACACAAGATTATTCAACAGTTGATAGAGCCACTTTAACAATCAAATTTATAATCAGTGGCTTCCATAAGAAGGCATTTTTCGTTTTTTTGAGTTTTAGTTAAATACGTTTCTTGAAGCTCAGCCAGCAGTTTTAAAGTATCTTTTATCAATTTTTCCGTATTTTCTCTTATGGGTTGATCTGCAACGAAAATAATCAAAACCTATCGCTATGTTATTGATTCTCCGATGAAATGTTTAAATAAAACTTTATCAAAATTAAAGCATGTATGTTTTTGGAGGATTTTTCACCACAATTTGTGACTGCATTTTATAACAAACAAAAATTTTTTCAAGCAAAAAGAAAAATCCATCCTATTCAATATTTACAAATAGTTAATTAATAACAATTAAGTCAAATATTTTTTTATTAAAGTCAATGGTTTTTTCAGTCAATTTTTTTTATATTATTGTACATCATTTTAGCTGTTAGAATCCTAGGCAATATTGATCAGCATAAATCTTTTATTCTTGATATTGACGACCAATAATTTTGCTTACTTTTACGAAAAGTAAACTAATATAACATACGAAATAATATCTGCAAAGTATACTTTACAATAGTAAGCTACTTAGTGTGTATATTATTCGTCTGAACAAACTTCTACTTAGACTACTCGAAACTATATATTATTATTGTGCCCACTTACAATATACTACAATACACTACAATACTTTAGCGTATTCTTCGTAACTTTTGGAGTTGTTTATTCGCTTACTTTCATATCTTTTATCTATGAATCTCCATCTGGTTGAAGTTCTTTGGTCTAAGACGCAATTATAAAATTCAATTTATTTTGCACGATGAATTAAAAAAATTATTTTTAATAAATTAAATGATTATCATAACTAAATTTCATAATATAATCATGCTAAATTTCATAATATAGAGCTATGCTTTTTTACATTGACAAAAATCATACTTTTTCAGTCAAGTAAGTTCTTTAAAAATGTTCATTTCTAGAATTCAAATTCTAAGCTTGAATAAATAATTTACACATCGTTCACTTCAGACAAGACTTTGTTCGATTGGAAAAAACATATATTTTGATTAGAAGGTATAAAAAAATTATATATATATAAAGCATCGTATAAATGATATTTCATGAATTATTTGTAATTTTTCATACCCAAAATTCAATAAGAAGTAAAAATCTTTACGATTCAAGACATATATTTATAGAGATTATTTAATGCATGGAAATAATATAAAATTAATCATTTAATTAAGCTACATTATTATTAGGTATCTGAATTATGCAATTCATCTTCCTGTCAAAATCTAACAAAGATGACTGTATCATTTCCGTATGCATTAATTACTTGTAATATCGACCTGAATTGGTAGAATTATTAATTCTTATTAAATATTGTGTTTTAAAAAATACAAATAGTATATCGAATATGATTTATATTATGTTTTAGTGATTTTTCAAGAGTATACCCGAGAACATTTTAATTATTTATCAGAGTTAGTATTTATAATATCAAAATATAGTCATATATGTTCTATTTGGATATCAGAAAATTTTTTTGTGATTTACAGCTAAATACAGGACCCAAATATACGATGCTTTCCATGTTAGTAGGAAATTCTTTTTTGCGAAACATTGGGATTAGTATTGTTTTCAGTTTTTTGAAAAAATTCAAAATTTGTCAATTAGGCCTGCAATTATGCTGCCTTGTTTTCTTCATTGTTTCTTAAAATTTTGAAAGTTGTATCGACATTTTTGGTAATTATCCGCCACTTGCGATCCTTTCGGAAATGATTTTCGACCTGCTCAAGCTCTTTTAGTCATGAAAATGCATTATTCTGTTTGTTCAAAGTTGAATTGAATACAAAAATTAAAGTCAAAATAATTTTCATATCAATACGTTTTTATGAAATCTGTTACTTTTGAAGATTTTCTAATCCCGACATAGGTGTGATCAAAGACCATTTTCAAAGAAAACACGAAATAAAAAATATTGCTCATTTTATTTTTTACACAGCGTAATTTGATGCCAAATACATAATAATATGTTTCTCCTTTATTCTTTGTAAACTGTTACTAAACGGGATATTTAAAAAATTGTATTCGTATAATTTTTCTACATACAATTCAAGTTTAAATGATAAACGCGATCTACTTATCCATAAGTTTAACAATATATAAGAAAGCTTATAATAATTCTGTATTCATGACAGAAGTCAAAATTCTCTAAATGGAACTGAAGATCAATCACACATCGCGTATAATAAACATCTTCATTTTCTATCATATTATAAATCAATTTGTTTCTAATGAACCGAGAAGGAAGATATTAGTTCATTTAAATGTAAAAAAATGAACAATACGAAATTAGCGGTAATGTTCTACGAGGCCCTCGATCGCATGTATCAAAGTTAATATTTACATGTTTATTTTAACGACGATGGATAAATATAAATTCCACCAGTTCTAGTTAAAGAGCTACGTCAGAGGGGACAGGAAAAAATATTATACGTACTAATTTTAAACGAGTGCTTACTTAGCCCTAATAATGAAACACAATATTGATCTTATCGCAGCGATTCATGCGACCAAGTCAAGTAATGTTTGATCGGCTTAAATAAACTATCGTCCAGCCTTAAGTGGATTACTTATAAAAAAAAACACAGAAAAAAAACAAAAACAAAAACAAAAAACAGCAGTCACGATAAATATTCCGCCATTTATTCATCAGGCCTTCGCGAAAAGGGAATGCCTGGACATGTTTAAAGCTAGTTTTTCTTTTTCCCAACTCTTTGGCCTGCCCTCTTCCCTCGACCGGCTTCCCTTTCAGATAGATTCCGCTTTAATACTCGTTTTTCCGGCTCAGCGAAAAATTTATCTCTCTCTGTCTCTCTATCTCTCTCTCTCTCTAGATATATATATATATATATATATATATATATATATATATATATATACACACACACATTCATACATACAAACGCCAGATTTGTCAATTCTTTTTTATTATCATTTTTTTTCACTTTTTCCCTCCCATGTTTCTATCGACGGGCTATTCATCAATAAACGTATCGCGAGTTTGGAAATAACTCATAGGCACGATTATGCCGCGACTGCATTACGCGGAAGTCTCCGAAACGGACTAATTGTCGGCTCGCGCATATAATATCGATCCCCGCACAGGGCTGTCATTTTCTGCGCTTGAAGCGAATAATGGGGGAGGCGTCGCTGACGCGCTAGTCTCACTTTCTGTCTTTCTCTGTCTCTTTGTCTGTCTCTTTCTCGCTCTCTCTCTCCCTCTCTTTCTACCTGAGAGCGGAATAAATTTACCCGACGAGTTCTCGAGGCTTCTGAAATGACAAATTTACTTCAAGTGCAATCCAGTATAATGAATGGAGCGTGCCGTTGTTTGTCCTCGTCTCCTGACCCATCCCTTTCCCTTGAATGTTTATGAAGATAAAAATTTTTCTTTTCTTCGTTTCGGTTATTCTCGAGTAATATACCTTTTATTTAGCTGCACTCGAAGACATCAATTTGATAAGTGGATATGCTCATGGTGTGATACTATTAAACTTATATACAAACGATCGATAGTATTTAATAGACATTAAAAAATGTCAAGCTAATCGAAGTGTTTTATTTTACTGACCATGAGTACAATAATAATTGGTAATAGAAAGAAAACGTCCTCTAACAATGGTTGTATTGTCGTTTATTTAACTAGATAGTAAAGAATCTTATCTTACTAATATGCACTGACAGGGATGACCTTTTACGAGCTTGACTTTTATACTTTAGTGATATTTATTATAATCTATATGCGCATTCAAATTTTTTCACTTTCAACTGATTGTTACTTATTTTTTAAAATAAAAACACGCTCTATCGACCCCTTATACTTAGAATAAAAAATACTTATCTCGTTTGGGCATATGATCGTATCATCGTATACATACCACTTTTATCAAAAAGCACCGAAAATTTTTTATTCACCAGCTTTTATTTCATTTAATTATTTTATTAGCAATATAACAAAGCGAAAATTTTAAACGAAGGCGATGTTTCCTTTTTCTTGCGCAGTGACAACGATTGACGTGAGCGCAGTACTTGGACGCACCGCATCCCTCCCCTGTGACATTGAGCCGAGCACACGGGACGACCGGGTCTACATGGTTCTTTGGTTTCGCGACAAATCCGTAAAGCCGATTTATAGGTACGTATATCCATAGATATTTGCATATGTATGTATAAATTTATATTATATTAGTATCTATCCTATATTTGATCAAGACTTTTTTGAGGCACAATCAAAATTCATATATATATATATATATATATATATATATATATATATATATATATATATATAATAGCGCGCGTAAAATTCTATATGATGGGGGAATGATTGTTGGGCGTGGTAGATCGTGTAATAACGTCGTCTTTTGAATTATATAAATTACAAAATCAATGCAGGTACTGCGCGCGCGCGTGTGTGGAATTGTGATATGAGTATCATTAATTGATGCACAATAGCTTCTAATTAACCTAAAAAACGCTAGCTTGTTTCAAATTCTGACTGATACACTTGTCAATTAATCCTTTCTTAAATAGATATATAAATATTAATTAGGTTGATAACGACGAACAATATAACCCGGTGAAATTTTATTAATTTGATTTGAAATCTTGAGTATAGAGGCAATTCTTATGTTCATCAATCCATTTAAAAACATATGCATCCGTACAAAATGTAATGTATCCGAATTATTTCTCCTTTACTTCAATACACATAAATAAGGTAAGAATTATTATAGTCGTCATATCTATTAAAATAATATAATATTTATATCTATTCTTTTCATAACGACAAGTGCAATTTGTACGATCAGTAGTGGGTGATAAAATTTATAGATTTTATAATACGATTGGTGAACATAATCGTGACATGTAAGTTTAGAATCATATACAGCGTCAATATTATGACGAGAGGTACTAATGAAGGTTATAATAGATAAGCAGTAGTAAGACAAAACCATTAAAAACTGCGAAAAATCAGGAACAAACAGAGCAACAACACGGAAGATGGACACATACCTGTCTTGATAAAGGAAAAAAAAGGGATCGGAATTCTCGTACGTTTGGAGAAGCTTTGCTCAATATAAATCACTGCGCAGCACAAAATAAAACGAAATAAGCAAATTTCCTGTTGCTCCACTTTTCCTCTCGCTCCCTTCCCGCCCCATCCTCTCCGTCACCCACACCACATACCAACATACCAGATCCGAAACTTGCGCGCGCAATCGGATGTATTCGTTTTCGATAATATATCGAATCAAATAAAAAAAAGGCTGGCCCATTATGCGACTTCCCTTCCATAGTAACGAGTTTCCCGCTTACGTCAATTTTCTCTCCCAGCATTACTCTGCCTTGACATTTCTATTCTTTTAACGGTAGGCACATACACAGACGCGCGCGCACGTACATACGGACTGGATCGAATATTATGATTTTTCTTTTTCTCCGCTACCTTTTCCGACTTTACGCTGATTTGATTGATCTGGAAGCAATATTTTCCATCATTCTGTCTCTCTCTCACTCTGTCTCTGTCTCTCTCTCTCTCTCTCTCTCTCTCTCTCTCTCTCTCTCTCTCTCTCTCTCTCTCTCTCTCTCTCTCTCTCTCTCTCTCTCTCTATCTATCTGTCTATCTAATAATTCCGGAATCTACAGTGCAATTGAATTTACGAACGGGTATTTCGATTCGTCGCACGCTTCGAACTTTACGCTAAATATTTATGCGGATGCGTGAGCATTTTTCTCAAAAGCGCATCTTTTGCGTATAGATTAATATTCCCTTCGTGCTTTTCACTCTGATCGTAGATCATTGCGCATATACGAGGGAGCGCACAGGTAATTTGAAAATAATTTAGGATTACAAACGAATATCGACATATTAATATTCGTACGTATACTTGCGCCGGAAGAGAAATGCGTCGTGCAACGATGAATTTGAATATAAATCGTCATTGCGCGTTGCTGCGGAAGCATGTTAAATAAAATATGAAATATATACAGTACATTGTATTTTTATCAAAGATTAAAAAAAAAGAAAGCGATTGTTTAACGTTCCCTTTTTTATACTAGTTAGTGGAATTTTCGAACTAGGATCAGCCATCATAAATTGGGGCACCACTTTGACAATAGAGATAATGTAAATATAGCACGATTTGTCGTAAATTATCCCTAAATTATCCACGTAATAAAATATTTTGTGACGAAATTACGTTTCCAGAAGCTTGTATAGTCTGCTAATTTAATATCAAGTTAGCAGACCCCTATTAAAATTATTCGCCCTAGTACATGTACAACGGCTCCGAAATTGCCGGATTTTAGTAACGTATAGTAAGACATAATATTATGCAAGAAATATTCAAATTATTTCATTACAATTTCAAAAATTTATTAAGGTAGTTGTCGAGAAAAATAGTTATCTAGTAGACGGTAAAATTTTTTTAATATTAATACCACATTTTCATTAATGATTACTCCATAGATAAATAAAATCTCAGAGCTCTCTGCATTACTAACAATGAGAGATATCTTTATAAAATTAGAACATTTTAGACGCAATCAGTATACTTTACAATTAAATAATATTTAAAAAAAAGTTCATTTTGCAAATTACAGACTTGAAAAAATAATCTATATTACAAAATAATTTCAAGAACAAAATAAACACACACACACACACACACACACACACACACACACACATGAAATTTAAATTCGATTGTTGAATAGATGTATCGATAATTATTTTTTTATTTTGTTCATGAAATTTTTTTTATATATATATTTAATAATTCATGTCTATATATCTACTTTGACAGAACAAAAATAATATTTTTATTATAAACAGGTACGAGGGGAAACAATATATAATATATATTTCGTTTTAGATTGGATTGTTTGTTGAATATTTTTTGTTTCATGAATACGGGTATGTAAACTAATTGAAATTAATTTTTATTCAAGTTTCTATTTTATAAAGCTTAACAATTTTCGTAAACTGGGGAAGCGATTGTTGTAAAACACAAGGTAAACTATACAGTAATTTTTATTCGATTTGTAGTTCATTTTTTGTTAAGTAAAAGACTTCATTGTTGAAAATTTCACCAGCGTAGATCTTGCATAACAACAAACAAAAAATAGAAATTGTATAATGCATAAAGAAAATAAATTAAAAATCTCGATATGGTATGAATATAACAATGTGGCGTAGAAAAGGTATTGAAAGATATGAATAATTCATACTGAAGTTCTCATCAATTCTTCGGTACTAGCTCTGATTTCTGTGGAATCGTAAATTTTAAAAACTGATCTATCCATAATTTTCAGAGTATAGATTTTAGGAGACAGCTGTAAACAGAATCAAAGGAGCCGAGAAGAGACTTACGAGAGTTGACTTTCACGTATATTTAAGAGTACAATTACACGTATAATGAACTTTTGAAGAGTTTTGATTATTCGTCGGAATGAGTAGCCTATCAGCTCTGGCACATGTATTTTTGTTGATAATTTCAAACAAATCTGTGAAATTGATATCAAGTCCGTAATTGCAAAAGCAACGTAATGCTCCACGTAAACATACACATTTTATTATTGACATCCCTTATTATATAATTCAGTGTCATAAGATACGGTGGAAAATGTATTGGTTAAGCGACATTCATCAATGTTTTCGAATTTGGATCTTCTCTCGTTCTGCGATCGTCTCGCTGGATGGATTTTAGTTAGGTGCAGGCACCTCTTTTTTTTGCATTGTAGAGTCGCATTCGTAATCGTATCGGTATTGCCTCCTCGGTTTCGCAAAATTTAACACATAATGTCCGTTTTCCTGACTATTAAAACAAATTAATTCCTTTTCCTTAAAATCCTTTTTCTGGGTTGTGTCGACGTTTCTTTCGTAGCTTTTCCAAACGATATCAAAACTTTGCCTATACTGGGTCGTGATTGGCACGAAAATCTCTAATAACTTTTATATTTCCGCGAATCAGCTATTTCATCGATTACATGTTCTATTAGTTCGTTCTGTAGTATCGGGACTAAATTTGGCAATACTACTTTAAAATTCTCTATAATTTTTTCATCTTTCGTCGTCTTTCCAATTGCGGTTTTCAAATTCTTTTTTAAAGGCTAATTTGCTCGATCGATAATCGTACATGCTCGTCATTTCTACTAAAATTTCAATTTAATACATAGAAATATGCTGTGTTTTCGAACGAAACCACTCCGTTAATGGGCCTTTTAATTTTAAGCTTATAAATTTTTTTTTCCTTATTAACAGGAAAGTTCGTCGCTATAAGTAATTGCACTTGCTGAAGGAACTTACAAAAAGAATTGTTTCGCTCTTCAAAGTCACTAAACTGATCGCTTATTCCGCGTATATTATAATTATTCGACAATAAAACGCGATCGTTCGATCTTACTGTATCTGATGATTGTAGATTCAGGCTTCTGAGAATGTGGAAACATCTCAAATTTTGTTATCAACAAATCTCTTTCTATTTAAATTGTTTCAAGTTTCCTGGTCATCAAATTATTCACTTTCCCTGCTTTAATATGTTTCCA
This sequence comes from Sycobia sp. Sy_11, assembly GCA_018907035.1. Lineage (NCBI taxonomy): Eukaryota > Metazoa > Arthropoda > Insecta > Hymenoptera > Epichrysomallidae > Sycobia > Sycobia sp. Sy_11. Next base: position 1,893,596 of record JACCIC010000036.1, read on the forward strand.
AATATTTGCACTAAGTGATTTCAAGTGTATGATAAGTACATTTTTTGTTCCCGTCGTGGACAAATCTCGTGCTCGCCAAATTCTCTCAGCTCAAACACGGTATAGTTGGTAGATATCTTTCACTGATCCTGAAATCAATTCAGTCACAAAACGAAATACTTACAATCTTTGTCAAATAAGAATAAAATTGAATAAAATTGTCACGAAGAAAAATTTACAGTACCGAAATATAGAGAAAAAAATTCTAAACAAATTTCTTCAAATTACAAATGCGTCGCATAACTGTTATCACAAAAGCTCTATCTTATGCCGTTCTCTTAGTTCCGAGTTGTAAGAAAAAGTTTCAGGATGTGGAGAAAAATAAATATTAAGAAGTATTCATTTGATTTTTATAAATTTTTTATATATCAGATGTAGAGTACTACATTTATTAAACGTGCACACAAAGTCAAAATACTGGCTACTTACACTCATAAACGATACAATGCCTATCTTAAGACCTTTTCGCCTCGTGCCTAAACTAAAACTACTTCGAACTAAAACATCGTCAAAAGATATTACCCGTTAACTAATCTACCGATACTGAAAGTGAAGTCTGAATATGTGGAAGATCCCGAACAGTAAATACAACATCAGTCAGAATGCATATCTATAATTACACGTATATTCTTGGGTCAATATATATCCTTAGGGTTTCTACGTATAATCCCCAATGCATCCTTATGATACAGTTTGCATACCGAATACGTCAGACAATGACTCGCGAAATGAATTGATCAAGCATATTGGCTACATTATATACATAAACAAATAAATAAATAATCCCGTGCGTTGTATTTATTTTACAATACAAGAGGGAACCACACACACACACACACACACACACACACACACACACACGTGGCTGACGAGTCTGATAAACGTTAAATCCTCCCCTCGCTGCGCTTATACTCTCCCTTTAAAATCTATCGCCATATATATATATATATATATATATATATATATATATATATATATATCTGTACATATTATACCGACTGTATAAGCTGCATGTATACTATCTACGATATACACACCATGTGTTAAAGTTATACGTGATTTATGCTGTATACATATATATATATATATATATATATATATATATATATATATATATAGAGAGAGAGAGAGAGAGAGATAGAGAGAGAGAGAGAGAGAGAGAGAGAGAGAGCGCATTACGATTTAATTGCCGTAGGAAAATATTTCACAGAAATTAAGGCGTCAAGTGATAAAAAAACATTAAACACAAAGAAAGAAGTTTTTACGTCTGATATTATAGTATTCTTTAAAATCAAAAAAACAATTATATGAGTCAATTGAGACTAACAAGGAGAACATCATTTCAGCGCAAAATCAATTTTCTCCAAATACATGAAAAATCTTTTTCTTTTTTTTTCGTATTGAACGTCGCTCTATTTATGCTCCTAATAAATGAAATAAAAAATCCTTTATATATATATATATATATATATATATATATATATATATATATATATATAATTTTTTATATAAAATAAATAAGCGAATCCAAGATTCAATCTTATTTTCTTAAATATAATACATATAGTACAAAAACTTATGTCTTCATGTGAGGCATTTATATAGTTATTAAAAATGCTATGGATTTTTTAGTTCAAATTTTCAATTTCTTGAAAAAGTTCAGAATAAAATTACTAATTTAAAGTTAATATGAAAATAAATATTAAGTATATGAATAAAAATTTATAAAAAAGTATATTTTAAGATAGTACAATAAATTATTGACTTCGTGCATGGAAATCATTAAAACTGAAAAAATTGGTATAAAAAAATGCATACACAGGACAAATTTGAAGAATAGCTTTTAAATACAATTATAGTCATAGATTAACAAAAAGAAGGGTCATTTGAATAAAAAAAATAGATATTCATTTTTTAAACATATTAAATAGATTGTACATGCATTGGTTGAAATTGATGCCCCCGTGGGATGACACTCTTTTTGTAAGTAACTATCAACGACTATTCCTTCGTTCGATCGATTCATTGATCGATGGTAAGATTCGTCGTAAAGTAAATCTCCCACCAAATTAGATCTGCCGCGACTGCGAATCAGCGATATTGGCTTACAATTTATATGTACATCCGTGTCTGTATGGCGCAATTTTTCATGATTAAATGGAATGAAACTATAATACATTTATCGAATTCATTATTTCAAGTAACCTATTATAATGACCCCCGCGATAGGTCAAAATTACGAAAGAAAACCATTATTAATTATTAGAAATTCAACTTGGATTCTCCATTTAGGGAGAAAAAAGTAGGGCACGTTGATCTTACCGAGCTCTTTTTCAGTTATTATGAACTATTGAATTCTCCAATTTATTCCGGAGGGAAAATTTATCTATTGAACGGCGAACAATGGACGATGAGATACCATTACTTTCATCAATTGACCAGTGAAATTCTAATCATTTTTCTACAATTGGTACTGCGTAATTAATCGCAACAAGAAGAACGGCTTTTCTATCCATACTGATTCCTTGAATAAAACTTGATAATAGGGAAGTGTATGCCATGCTATTCGTCGCTTCGGAATTAGCAGCTTTTACATCCAATGAAATATTCAAAATAAAAAAAACACATAATTGTATTTAATAATTCTTGTTTGGCGTACTTCAATTACTAAAGCTATTTAATTTATTAATAATTGACCATAAATGTTGAAAATAATCTTATTCTATTCTAGTTTCTCATTCTTCTGCTTATTAATCTTCTTCATTTTATATTTCTATCTACATGTAATATATAGGTAGAATTATATATATAGATAGTATTACAAGCAGGTAATTACGAGAAGATAGTATTACAACAAATGTAAGTAGAATTAACAAATAGATATAACATGTTATATATAAAAAATAATAAAATGTTGTTTAAGTGGCCTCGTAATTTTTCAACTTTTTCTTGCGATAGTCTTTGGATTTTTCCGTATAATTTTTTATGAAAAAAAATTCTAGATAAATTAAATAAATATGTAGGCAGCACAAATATGTAGCGTATAACTTTAACGCATATTACGTGTTTTCGCATAATGTTAATACAAAGAATTTTTTGATAGGGCGAAATTCCAATCGATAGAATTAGCCTAATTACACTGACAATAAATTTTCGCCGTATTGTAAAATCTAAAAAAGTATTAACTGACATAGCGTTGCCAAATTTAATAGGGAATTACAAAAACTTATGATTGGTTTAACAAGCAAGTACTAATTGGCAGGCAAAACATGTGAATAATCTTAATTGGCTTGTGTAGAACGATATACTAGAGCAATTATTTATGTGCAAGTCAATGGACATTATTATAAATTATGAAGATTGTCCTGCAGAATTTTTATATTCACTTAATTCGACAGGGCTGACTGACGCAAAATCTGCAATTAAAATTTGGAGTACTAATTATTATGCTTCACAATATAAGTCAAGGATGGCTTTGTAAGAGAGCCAGTCTTGTCGTACACAAGTTAATGAAGAATTTCATCAAAGGAAATATTTTGAAATTCCAATGATTTCATCCTATTTGAAATTTCCTTTTGAAAATTTATTGTTTTTTTTTACCTTTTGTAAGGATTGTAATAGAGTGTAAGAATGATATTTGTACATTTACGGTTTAAGTTGAGGAAGATACAGTCTTTGTTTATCGACAAATCTAAGTCACCTGTTCAGGAGTGGGCAAAAAACTGTATTATTTATTTATGCAACAGGTTGAAAAATAAAAAATATTTTGTCTAAATGACCGAATAAAGTATCTACTAAATAACGATCAGAAAAAATTTCATTTCATGGAACAAATAAATCTTCAAATTTATAGAATGTTGGACAAATTTTTTCTTTATCTTCTTTAAGTTACTGTTCTTTTATTGACTTTGTTTATATATTTTTTAACTTCGCCTCGAAGAGGATAAAAAGAGAAAGACGGTTTTATAAATTTTTATCAATAATTCAAGAATCCAAATATCGAAAGTTATGAATTCTATTTGCGTATTTTATCGACTATTTCCATATATATATTTATGAAGAAATACAGAGTCTTAAAATCAAGAAAAAATTTTATATATTTTATAAGAAATCATTCTGTGAAAATTTTTCTTGCGTTTTTCCTATTATTAGAAATATTTACTTGATTATATACTAAATTATTCAATAGCTTAATTTAAGCGAGCACGCAAAAAGTAGACACATAAATTGAAATAAGCTCACCAATGAGATGATATAAACAGATTTCATGAGCTTAAAAGGATATACTAAGGATGGTACATTTTTAAATAATCTATTTCGTCTTAAAAGTTACATACTTTTATGAAATACATCGAATCGGTATGTGTATAAAAAATCTAAACTACATGCAAAAAATTTGTAAAGAATCATTAATACGATAATAATTTTATACTGCTGCTTTCTGATACATTAATATAGGGATACCTGCCCAAAACGCCAGTCAAACGACGTTTCGTTTTACGATGTAAACTGCCCCCTCCTTCCTTCGTTCGCAATTCGTCGTTACAATGGCACTGGCACATCTGGATAATCCCACCATCCGATTAATTTATTTACATAATCGACCGACTATTCGGTCAGATAAAAAAAAAAAAAAATATATATATATATATATATATATATATATATATTCCGATGGAGATGTGAAGGCACGTCGTCATACCTCGCCATCCCCTCCCCAATTAGATTTAATCCAGCTGTAATCAGATTTGTAGTTTCGATTAATATTCGAATGCAATCACAGCTGAATCTCGCGAAATTATATTTTGGGTGTCTCATTAATCTTGCATCGGCTCGTCGCGATAAAAGCTCACGCTCCTCTATACACGCCTCACGCACATACTACGCTGTCCGCGCACCTGGGGCAAATCTAGATGCCATGTGTGTGTGTGTGTGTGTGTGTGTGTGTGTGTATTACTATATGTGCCGGAATGGATCAATTAAGCGCCTGGCAATCATTCATACGCGACGACCACGCATTTTCCTTCGGGCGACAGTCAGTTGAATCGTAACCAAAGAAGAAATTCGTTTTTTTCACCCGCGCCTCCATTTGTTCTGCGTTCTTACTCTGCCTCCCTCTTTCTATCTCTCCTTCTCCCTCGCTGTTTCTCTCTCTCTCTCTCTCTCTCTCTCTCTCTCTCTCTCTCTCTCTCTCTCTCTTTCTCTCTCTTATTCTCTTTCGTGCACGACGCGCCACGACTCGCGCAATCACCAGCAGCGCCTGCGTATTCGTTCGCGAGTGGGGAAAGAGGAAAAGAGAGCGATTGAAGAAGAGGGGCTGCAAAGGGGCGAGGGAAGGGCGAGTTTGAGTAGACTTCAAATGTGCCACCAGCGTCACGCGCGATGTGCATTCATCAGACGTTACCGCGTCGAGGCGTATTTGCGAAACGAGGGGGATCCGGAAACTTTTTGCCGACCTTTGATTTTGCGCTTTTGCCACACAGAGACGCTTGCGCTGTTTCTTTTTTGGAAGCAACAGCGACGCGTCGCCGGGATGCGCGAGCACCTCTGTCGCGCTGAAAGCTTCATCGTGATTTTTTCGTTATTAATTTGAAAGATTTATGCTCGCGATGTGCAAAGACGAATAGAAAAAGTTTCTTTGCTACTCGTGTAAGATTCAGTTTTCGACGATTTGTGTTAATTGAATAGAATTGGAGCAAAATAAGAAAAAAAAACAAATGAAACAAAAAACTTGCTAAAAAAATTGCTCGATGGGATTTTTCTATCTATTACAATTGAGTTATATAAAACAAGAGTGCTTGTATTTTTTGATGCATGATGCAGTTCTGTTTCTTTTATTGCAAAATCCCGAAAACAATATTAGAAAATTATTTTCAATAATTTTTTCAAAATTCGCTTCCCAACTCTATAGCAGCTTCTTTTTTAGACTACTGTTTGGTAAATTTAAACAAATATAGTTATATTTTAAAAGTAATTTTCATTCGTTTGACTGTGTAAAATACAGTAAAGGCATTTGTTCAAATATTTTGTTTTGAATTAAGATCATCGTCAATACGAGAACTTCCTGGCTCAATATATCAGTTATATTAAAAAATATTATTAAAGTAAATATAGTAAGCTTCTTCGATCTTCTTAGTAATATACTTACACTATTGACAGTTACTTCAAGAATTATTATTAACATGATATTTGAAATTATTTACAGATTAAAAGTAATGTGTACGAACATATTGTGTTTAATGAAATTTCGTTCAGGAAAAACTATTCTTTGTTTCGCAAAAAGAGATAGATGCTGTATATATACAGGAATAAAATCCAAAAGTTCAGTTAGATAAAAAGAATGATAGCAAACAAATCTGCTCTTCAAAATAAGAAGAAAAATATTAAATTATATAAAAGAGTAATAATAAAAATATCTCAGACTCACAACTCTTCTAAATTTGAATAGTATAGAGCAAAAACAAGAAAAAGTCTTTTCTCCAATATAGAGCATAGTTTAATTCGAAATTCGTCTTCTCGCGAACCTCTTTCTCTCTTGTTCTATATATATATATAGTATTTCGTTAGGTTGCGCCTGCGCAATGCTCAGAGAAAATATATACGAGCCGACGCGCTTCCTTGCAAAACTCCTTTCCAAGAAGAGCGATTAACGTTGTTCTGCCAGGTTGTTGGTCGGAAGTAAGGCTTGTATATATATATATATATATATATATATATATATATATATATATATATATATATTCTGGAATAGAGCAGTGCAAGAAGGAGGCGATGAGAGTTCGGTGTGAGAAAGAGAGCAGCTAGCTCGCGAAAACAAAGTCATTCCTTGGATTAACTGAAAGTACATTTTCGAAGAACGGCCGGCTCTCAGGCGTCCTCAATTCTCCCTTAAGTACCGAACAAAGACGTATATATATATATATATATATATATATATATATATATATATATATATATATATGAGACGGAGAACGAAAGGCGTCATAAAACTATTATACTAGTGCAAGCGGCGTGGAAGGAGAGGAAGAGAGAGAAAGGAGAGGCTATGAGATAAAGGCAACTGTGGAAGACTAAAATAAAGTAGCAGAAAGAACAGTCACTTCTTTCGCGCGTGTGCCCAGCGCTTTTCATTTGTTCCAATTCAATAGGACAACTGAAAGAGATAGAGATAGCCCCGGGAATATTTTCATTGAATACAATTAATGACAATGGGAAAACCGATAATTGAGGTAAATTGTATTTTGAATCCCGGAGAAAGAACTTCCTTTCCCAGAGGGAGCTTCAGACCCGATGATTTTCTAATTGCTACCGGGGAATATTAGATTGGACGGGTTAGCGAAGCACCGAAATAAAAATTCATCGTCAATTCGATTTCGCGAAAAGCCAACTCAGCTCATAGAGTCCCACATTGTGAAATACGATTGTCCCAATCGTCTTCAAACAGCTCAAATGGTAATTAAACTTCGTTTAATTTAATCTAAGAGGCGCGCAATTATATGTATACTCACGTTGTTGTTTAAAATGTAAAGAGTACTGTAAAAAAATGGTGCGACGGTACAATTAAGTTCCATCGAGTAAGCCGTAAAAAGGACGATCGCAAAACTCGCTCTGGACGTCCCAGCGCCTCAACAGCAGACGAAGTCTTTGACGCGGCGAACAAAATTTCTTGGGTAATAGCGTCGATTTACTGTTGAAGTAGTTGCCGGGGATATTGAAATATCGATGGGCTCGTTTCCTGCAATTATACTTGGAAACGTCTTGGGTATGAGACGCGCGGCAGGGAAGTTTGTCCCGAAACTATTGAATTTCTATCAGAGGAGCTGCGTATTGATCGAAAGGCTCACAACTGCTTCCGACTCATGGGTTTGTAATTATGAGGTTGTGCTCAAAGCCCAATCATCTCGACCGAGAAGCCAGGAATAATCAAAACCAAAAGGCACGCTGGTCCGATCGAGTGTCCAAATTTTTTTCACTGTCATTCTAGGTTACCATGGCATTCTGTATGGGGAGCTTATAAAGAAGTAACATAATATGTCAAAAATTATGAAAAGTATACCATAATATTTGCGTTTTACATCACAATAATTCAGTGCCGACGTGGTTTGTTCGTAACTTTTTGCCGAAAAAACAAACATTACAATAATTTCTTCAACACCAAATTGACCCGATCTAGCGCTCTGTAAGTTTTTTTATTAAAAAAAATGACGAGAGCTGGAAAAATATGGAGAAGTGTAGCGGTAAAGAAGTTAAAAACTGAAACACCAAAAAGCTAAAGTCTAGAGTAAAAAAAAAAATTTAATTAGGAGAAATTCGTCAAAAAGAGGAAAAAGCGTTGACATAAGTATATTTTATGCGAACAGAATTATTTCGTAGAGGGGAACGTAAATATTGATGGGTAAATAGATATTCTTTTATAAAAGTATAAATTGTCCTGAATTTTTGAACGATCCTCATATTTTCAGAAGATAATTTTGCCTTTAATATACGATAATCTAAAAAAATATATTGTTCGTAAAATATATGTAAGAATTTGTGCTGGCGCTCTTAAGAACCAAAATGCACATTTCGTTTTAAGTATAAACAGCATTCTGAAACATAAATCATCCACATAATAAACTTATTACTTAAGTTTTATTCTTTGAAAATATATTCAAAAGTACGAGAATATCTGATCAACGTCTTAGATCTCCAAGTAGAATAGATGAAGTTTTCGATAAAAATTAATCGTTAATCAATGATTATACTCTGATTATCTTGTATTACCTTTGCTCCGAGGTGAAAATATAAAAATTTTACCTAATAAATAATTTACTATTATAGCAGTTCATATGATTTACTATTATCGTTTCACATTAACATTCAACAAGCATGCTTGAAATTTTTGGTCGTCCTAAAATTCGTTATTCAACAATTTGTAATACATGGGTGGAGCTGCAGGCTTTTTAAATTTAATATGAATACTAAATATAAATTTGATATTGCCGTTAATTAGAAAATAGAAATATTAACCAAATGAAAATATTACAACCTCGAATCTCTCTCTCTCTCTCTCTCTCTCTCTCTCTCTCTCTCTCTCTCTCTCTCTCTCTCACACTATCTATCTCTATGAAAAATAACAACGCACAACGACTATTCTTATCTTTAAGGAAACAGTGGCACATCTTTTAAACTCGTTGTAGAAGGACGAAACAAAAAGTTTTCAGAAAATCCGAGATGAATAATTGAGCAGGGGCGTGCGGTGATATGATCCAGAACAATGAGCTTAAAATAAATTCAAACTCTTTATTGCAGCCTAGTTCCATGTTGAAAACTTTTAGAATTTTTCTTTTTTTTCTTTAAGGTTATTTAAGGAAGAATGAATACGTATGACATTTTTTTATTCACCCTTTAATATTACTATACATAATAGATTACAGTACGGTATACTTCTACTACGGTGGCATATAGGATAACCTATTTAGTTACTTATAACCTAATTAAGGGAACATCTGGCTTTTTCTTACGAAGGTTTGATATAAATTTTATATTCTAATAAGGGTATGAAATATATAAAAAGTTTGTGAAACTTTATTTTGTGAAGAAGTATTTACCAAGAAATTGGTTAAAATAAAATAAATATATTACAATAATGTTAATTATAGTCATACATAATCATCACTACTTATTTAGAAAGTAATATTATTAGCCTACTAAATAAATAATGATTTTATTGAGCGTATTAATTATTTTCTAATTAGTTAGTTGGTTTTCGAAATAAGTAACTTGGCCGAGTCGATATTAGAATAGCACTTACTTTAGCATTTCAAGCCCTAGTAACATTCAAAGTCACTAAATTGAAGAGAAGTTCACTGTATTCCTGATCAACTGCTTATATCGAGTTTCCTTGGAGTATCGGAAAAAACTTCACAATTCTATGTTTGTTTTCTTGAGAGGAGTATAGAATTTACCTCTATTAATGTGACTACGAAAGTACACTCCAGCCTTTGTGTTGATCGTACAATAGCTCTCGGCACTGGAAATATAATAGATTTCCAGTCAATTTTCTCGGCTGGCTGTTTAATGATACTTATTGCTGTGCATTTGACTACGATTTTACGCTTATTAAGCCAATATACTCAAGATTCATTTCACAGACCGGAGGTAGTTTTGCCGCGAATATAAGTCTCGTCGGGCATTAATTTATTCGTCGTACATAATAAAATTATTCTATTGGGAAGTTAAGCGAGGGCGAGGTCTAGAAACTGAAAACACGCGTGTTACAGACAATGTAGGTTAAATGTGTACAAACTGGATTATTTGAGGTTCAAACTATAAAAACCATGTCATAAGAAATTCATACATTTATTAAGGGTACAGCGAAAATTTATAAAAAATTCAATAAGCTTGCTGCTCTATAATCGATCGAGTCTTTAATAAGCACTAATATTTTTGGTTATAAAATTATGACCTGGCAAACATTAGAAGATAACTGAAATAATGGAGTATCTAGCCATCTTCAAGGATGACAGCAGGGGTATATAAATTGTTTAACAACATTGGTGAAAGAAATTAAATTAATTAAAAATAGATAACTTTAAACTTGTTGCTGAGCGATGGATAACTTATATATAAATAAGGGTTTAAGCTATTTATTTCGTCTATCCGAAATATTAAAAAAAAATGGATGTTATTTGGTAGTCATAAGCCGTGACGTCGCCCACAATCCCAACTTAATTCTCTCAAACATCGCTAATTGTTATCAATTATAAAAGTTTTTGTACATTTACAAACATTCATTTATTTAAAGTATATATTTTCTTCATTTTCATAGTTTCACTAAATTGTGCTACTATTAGTTGGAAAATTAACTTAGAATGCTTTTCAATAGTCTTATGATTTATTATTAGCTTAATTTCTACTGCATATTACCCTGTACTTGATAACAGTAGAAATCTACTTACAAATGTTTATAAATCAATTAATATTGTTACTTAGGGACATTATTTCAACATTTTTGTGTGTCTGATATTTTTGAAACTCCTCCCCCTCGCATCCGAGAAATTAAACTCAAAAGCTTTAAATTTCCTAATTTTAATTGTTTCCGAAATGGAACATCTTAAATAATAATATCTAAAAAAAAGCTTTCTCACATTTGTAAGTTTTAAACTATTAAATTTTTCTTCTAAAGGTGTTCTTATAATTTTTTATGTCTTGAAATGATAAAAAGACTTAACTTCCTCCCAATTTTGTTCTTTACCGATAATAAATTTTAATACATAATAATAACAATATGGACACGAAATTTTCAAAAATGATAGATACATATGTATAATTTTACTTTATTAAATTATACATATATCCTGGTATAATTGAGTTGGGAAGTTTATAGTTTCGTATTTAAGTTTAGTATTGACAGGCTATTTCATGAATCTCTATCTATGGTTTTTTACATGCCCAGCTATGTCTGGTTTCAGAAAAACTAGACAATACCTTTCAACACCCTTGTTGTGACTTGACTTAATATGATACCATAACGAATCTTTTTTAAAATTCAACATAAAACGTTTAAGATTCTAATTTCTTTAGTTGAATGTAGAATAAATTATAAGTAAAGATTATTATGAAAAAAATTTCTCCGGTCACACGGTATACAAATGGGAGAACATTAGATCCTAAGACTTTAAAGAGTTATGATTTTGCAGGTAAATCGAAGCTTCCTCCCTTAGTCTAATTCAAATCCCTCACCCAAATTTCGCTACATCCCCTCATTAGTCAAATCGATAGCGACATTTTCGTTACGATTAACAGAATGCTTTAGATCACATGTCAATATTGCGTGATTTCGAGATATTGAATAATTTCGGCATCGCAATCCTTGGCTAGTAGAGGAAACGCGGATAATTATATAACTTTCTAAATGGATTAATGGAAAATGACTGCGCCGAATCTCTGATTAGTAGGCATTCTTCTTTAAATCTTCACTGCCCTCGTCCCGACGCTGAGTTCTCTGAGTTTCTCCCCATAGTCAGCAGTTCCTCACGCCGAAAGTGCTGCCGGGGCGCGCGCGCGCGAGCACCGTTCCGGTAAAATTCAGCACCGGTCTTCCACCCCCTCCCAAACCCGCCGTCTCCTTCCTCCCCAAATCCAGGAGCCATAAAACACCTTGCGTAAGCAGCTTTCATGTTTGTGTGTGTGTGTGTGTGTGTGTGTGTGTGTGTGTGTGTGTGTGTGTGTGTGTGTGTGTGTGTGTGTGTGCAAATGCGCTATAGGCGAACCTAAAGATCCTCTCAGATTGAAACCGCCCCGCCCCGACCAGCCACAGACGTGTGCACGCTACATCCCTCCGCCGCGGAGGAAAAGGCTCGATTTGATTATACGTAGATAAGCGTTCGAGAAACCGCTATTTGGAGTTTGGAGATGAAGGGAGGGCGGAGGAATGCGAGGCTAGACTATGTATAATGTAAAATAAAAAAAAAACGACGACTCCCCTATCTTATCTCATATATCCGCGTACATTATTTCGCATTTTCCTTTTCTTCCAGCTTCGACGTGCGCGGCCGGCCGTTCAACGAGGCGCTCAACTACTCGGACAACAACGCCCTCGGGCCCAGAGCCTATTTCATCACCCGGACGAGGCCGGCGACTCTCGCCATGGAGGCGGTCCAGCTCGAGGACGAGGGTATCTACCGGTGCCGGGTCGACTTCAAGAACTCGCCGACGCGCAACTTCCAAGTCAATCTCACCGTGATCGGTAAGCGATTCGATATATATATATATATATATATATATATATATATACCTTTGCCTCCAGTTGCACCTGTACTTATCGCGATTTTTACACACATCGCACTATTTCAAGAAAGCTAAAAGCTGCTATACCAGTGGCGTATTTATCGACCAATCTCTCTCTCTCTCTCTCTCTCTCTCTCTCTCTCTCTCTCTCTCTCTCTCACTCTCCTTCTCTCAGCCTTTGTAAATCTTTTTTTGCGAACGTCGGAATTTATTCTCGCGCGCTAAAGAGGGTCGCAGAGCGCGCGTTCTCTTTGCATACATGATTTTCTTGTATTGTCCGCGCAACGGCGCGAATTAGTTCTCCGAGTTCGCTTTTATATACACGCGCGCAGACACACGCGTATAAAAATGCACACACAGACATGCGCGCGCACAAGAGAATTGAACGCGTATAAAGAATATAATAAACCGACTTTGTTGAATGACTTATTTTCACATATTATTTATGAAGGGATCACTAATTGTACAGATTCGAATCAAGTGTATTAAAAAAAAACTGAATACACTTTATTTGTAACATCAAGTAATTGTCTATATATACTTTTAATGCTTTGCGAACAGTATACTATACCGTGACAATTATTTCTACAGAGTAAATTTTATAGAATTTACTATGATATTTACGTGTTTCTTTTTATGGAGCACATGAAATTTCTTATTTCGTAAATTTGGTTAACAAATGACGAAGTGCAATTATTCACATCATGACGAACGAAAATAACGACTCATTTCTAAACTTATACCGATAAATTAATTGAAGAAGCGGTCAATATTAGCTCGAAGCCGTTCGTTATATTTTCTTTCTCGTAAATCAATTTCCATTTATAACACTCTTTGTTATTTATAAAGGAATTATATTATTGGACCTATACAAATATACTTTTATTATCGTAATTATAGTAAATATTTTATTACTCCAACAGTTGCACCTTATCAATTACTGATCTTCAATAAATCCGGAGCGGAGGTTAAATCCACAGTTGGACCATACGAAGTCGGGATGCAGCTAATACTTACGTGCGAAGTGAGAGGAGGTACGATTCAATATAGATAATATTAAATGCTATTAGTAATGAGTATTAAAATAATTGATAAAACCGACATATGACCCGAGAAAGAAAGCACTTAAATAGAAATAAATTCACTTTATAAATACTTTATCACAATCCTATTATTCAAGAATATTTTACTTTCATTAAATTGGCCGATAAAGAAAAAAGAAATGGATTTCGCAGTTCATAAAAGTCAAGAAAATATATTTAATAATTATTGATTAGTTAACAAGAAGGAATGGTAATAGTATGTTACTGTTAAACCTAGTGCAATCACTTATTATCGCTTTAGTATCTCTTAATTTATATTAGCAATAGAAAGTCAATTAAAAAATATCAAATATAGTATTTGCGAATGAAAAGAGTATGCTTAAAAAACACTAGTCCACAAAATTCCTGTCCCAGTACATGACTAAGACTTAATGTTCGAAAAATCAAAAAAAATTTATAAATACAATTCATTAGTTCACAATCGTTGCTATTCTATACAATACTTTTGTACAATACGTCACTACTATGTGTGCATTAACGTTGTATAAATTACGTGCTACGTGCGCAAATTAAAACTATTTTAACTACTACATGCATATATTTAAGTAATAAGTATTAATATCCTGTTGTCCATTGGCTTTTGTCTTTGATATTCGCAATACCGTAACCGTGCACGACGATCAGGTGATTTTTGGATATCTCTGGTTCTAACGAAGGATGGATTCTGTTCATTTTTAAATTCAAACTATTTAAAAATTTAAAATTCAAACCAAGCTCTTTTTAATAATAAAATCGATTTATTAATCAGGAAAAATGAATAAAAATTCTATAACCTGATAAAAGGAAAAATCAATTTTTTTCTTTTAATTCTTTTGAACAAAAAAGAACGTAAAACAATCTAGGTATATCGAAAATTGATTTTTAAGCATTATAAAGTGCCCTAGAAATAATCTATTAAAACATCAAGAATTAAGATAAATAGATTTCATTAATACTTGTAACACAAAGTTGATGCTCTTTGTTAGGTAATAGAAAACCAAATTTATCTTGCTAAATTATCAATTAATTTTAGCGCGTGCGTAAGTTAACATCTCAATAATTGCCTTTGCTGGATTATTGCGAATATGATTAAAATGAACCGATAGCTGTAAAGTTTTAAATTTTTCCAAAAAGGATTTGGATTTTCGTCAATTTTACAAGTTTAAAACAAAATTCTTTTAATTGCGATTTATTCTTTTAGAATTGCAATAGAACACAAAAAACACAACTAATTATCAAGTACTTGTGCCTCCAAAGAGATACTATTTAGCATATCTATCTTAGTATTCAGAAAAATATTCGAATTTATTAGCTATATAAGGTCATATACTGTTTAAAATCGAATAAGTGCAATTTTTATTAATTGGGTAAGTTTAGTTGATTTGACTTTTGAATAAATGAATATACACTTATTTTTAAGTAATTGTTAAACATTGTTATAAGAATATGTAAAAATGTCTTTAAATCTTTAAATGAGTTGTTTACGTTATCTATATGCCAGTATATGATATACTCAATAATTCCAGTACTCTTAAAGGTCAGTCTTAGCACCAGTTACTAGGTGGCGAGATATATTTGCCGAATATTATCTGAAAGTAATCGTCTTATTTTACTCAACACTGCCAATATTCAGGTTATCTTTGTAGGTGTAGATCATTTTGTGGTACAACCGATATTTTACTTACCATATATTTTACTTTACCAACAAGATACTTTTACTTATAGTTGCAATAAATGAATTATAAGTAAAAAAAATTAACGTAATGAATAAATCGAAATATAATTTACATTATTCTAACCTCAAAATCAGAACTTTAGCATGTTCTGGCTGTAGTAATGTAAAATATTTTGCAACGCCAACGTCAAAATTCATTATTTAACTCGTGAGATTTACGTTCCTCGCTTCGCTATGGCGTACACAGTCTATAAACAACAACAAGCTGTAATCAACATGTGTACCGGTGATGATATAATATTAATTAAAACTATATATATATATATATATATATATATATATATATATATATATATATATTCATTTATTCATTAGGTGAACATTTTTTAAATACGAGATAAGCAAATAGATATGCTTAGATCCTACCTGCAGGAATCCGAACTTCTCGAACATTAAACCGGTAGTTATTCGCTTATTCGATTTTCAATAGTTTAGACTCGTGCCCAAAACGCGTGCACACATAAGCGTGTAAGAGAAGCGAGCGCGATGAAAAAAAAAATCCCTCGCTCGCTGGCATTTAATCCTGAATACGTCGGCTCCATTATGATAACGCGTAATGCGTGTCAGGCAAGCCCCGGCCCACGGTGACCTGGTACGCCAACAAGAGGGAGGTGGCCGGCCGCGTTGCCGATTCCGGCAAGAGCCTCGTGGTGAACACGCTGACCGTGCCCCAGCTGAAGAGGGAGCACCTCAACACCACCTACAAATGCACGGCCTCTAATACGGATCTGATGCCGCCCCTGGAGAGGGCCGTACTGCTCGACGTCTATCGTGAGTATTCTATGTATGTACAGTACACGCAGTATATAGAGGGCGCTTAGACGCTGCAGCCTCCCCTCCGCGCCCTCTTCTTTTTACATTCTGTCAATATTTCAAATTAATTATAAGGTGTAACTGTTGATATATAAAGCCCTTTACTCTTTTTTCGCTTCTCTCGAACGCTCAATAAAAGCTATATAAGGACATTGAAGTAGTAGTCGGTAACTCCATATAAAATTCCAACTTATTTCAATGAAAAAAGAGAAAATTCTATTTTTTAAAACGAATCCTAACATATTATGATTATGCATATTGGTTTTCTGTATTTATATGCCAAGTAATGTTTAAAAAAGTTGGTTTTCGAGTAGATTAACATGTTTAATTGTAAGTGAAAATATAAATGAAAAGACACCGTTATCGATGCCTCTTTTCAAGTTCAGAATAATTTACGATAGCTGCGGATTTAAGTACTTAATCAACTTTAAACCGATTAAGGATAAATATTTTACATAAAAAACACGCGATTAAGGAATCAGATTTTCTTAGCCTCTGAGCTAAGAGAGCATCTAAATTGTTTAACAATGCAGTAATCGCGTTGTAATGTTGCAGAATTAATAAATATAAACATAAATTATTAAAGCGTGAACTTTATTAGATATTTATTAAAACTACTATTATTATTTTACATCCTAGAGAACTGAATCGTGTTCGGGGGATGGTTCAAGTAATTTATTGAAAAAAACGAAAATGTTTTGCCTGCTTCGCGATCGATGAGCGAGCGTGAAGTGGTGCGAATTTCGTCGAGAGTCCGGTGTAACAATTCGATTATTGCCTCTCTGCATAATTAAATCTTCATACTCGTTAATTACTAATGCAGTTTTACCATTTAGATAAAATAAAAATTGAGAAAAATTTTTTTCCTTTTTTTCTTTTTCATAATTTTTTCGATTTTGAAAACTGAATTAGAGTTTCATCGATGATACTGATAATTCGTATAATTAATAAAACGTTATAGTTTTATACGATTTTCCTTAAATTTTTCAACACATTGCAAATTTCAAAAGTTTAGAAATATTCAGTGAGAATTGTGGTACTAGAAAATAAATTTTGACTATGTATAATTTAATCAATATATTGAAAACTTATAACAAAATATTTTATGATATGAAATTTGATTTAAAATGTTTTTATTTTATTGCAAAATGGAACTAAGAACAAATTATTTAATAGAATAATTTGATAAAATAAAGAATGAAAGGACAGAATTTACTAGTCTATGTTTCGCTTAAATTCATTGAAATTTTGAAGAATTAAATCCACGGTCTTCCGTTATATCTACTATCTGACCTATACCTGGAATTATAAACGAATTTGATGAAATTATTAATTCTAATTTTTTGAAATCTTGCCGTAGAAATTAAATTGAGATCTTGGATAAACTTATTAGAAATTTTGTGCTTAACTTACCATTCTTTAATAAAATTCATGATTTAGAGACTTTAATAATCTTTTAACATGTTTTCTATACAAAGACTTCCTTAAAACCAGAACAAATCCTAAAGATGAGTTATATCTATAATTTAATTGCATATCCTCTAACGAAAGTTTCTGAAATATCAATAAGAACTTCTGAGTAATAAAGTGAAACTGGCTTTTAAATATAATCCTCGAGTTTATTTGTTTAAAGTTATCTTTTATTGCATAACTTCTCTAAAATATTGTATAATAAAATCTATATAGCGTATTAAATACATCATACCAGTGTAGTATATCTAATTAATTTTCATAGGATAACCTACAAGAAAAACATTATCTTATTTTTGGAAAATTAATTGTCTCCGCCTATCTGGCAAGCTGCAGGTAGAAAATTCCACTTCAATGTCTTTAATCGCAATGCAAAAACAAAACAATACTACGCCATGCTAATATTAATAAAGGTTCGACAGTGAACCTGAAATAATATGCCCTCTCTATCTTCCTTTTAAATAAATATTTTTCTTTAAATAATCGTAAAAAATTAAATTATGCACTCTTCGACCTAAAAATATCGTTTTACATATTTAATAAATCATTCATCGACACCTTGAATACGTTCCACAATCGTAAATAAATGACTTTGTTCCGTCAAAATTCTCAATTATTCAATTACAAACTCAATTATTCACGGATTTATAAATTTATTTCCGTCAAAATTTTTTAGAAATATTTTAAATTCTTTTGGAAAAAGGGATGAGCAGTAAAAAAACCTTAAACTGCGTTAAGAAGGAAATTGCCACGAGAATTTTGACAAAACAAATTCCTATATATATTATTGTGCCATCGAGCAAAAAATATAAGGAACATTTGGTATATAAGTTTTACGATAACTATATATGCATAGATGATTGACTATAAATTACTATATTGTAAGTAACTTTTATTATTTTATAATTTATCAAGAAATTAAAGTACTAACTGTGAATAGTTTTCAATGAATAATTGAAAACTATTCACAATGATATTTCCTAACAAATACTTAAGACTCCAATCCCAGAGCCGAAAACGTCCTCAGTCAAACACGATAATAGACCAACAAAATTAATCAATCCTTTCATATGATATCAAATATCCGAAATCAAAGCAGTTCCCCCCTAGCAAACATCAAAGCTATACCTAAATGCTTCTCAAGCTATATATAATTTAATCCAGTCATTCTGAAAATCCTTAGAGGACAAACCCACGAACTGAAAGGGAAGATTATACGGAAACAAAATATCGAATCATGATATGATTATCCCTGTATACATAAAGAGCCCCTTCTAAGAGCAGCTTCTTAAGCCATATATATATATATATATATATATATATATATATATATATATATATATGACCCTACCATCTTGGTTTATTTTTCAGTCAAACCCCTATCGGTGAGGATTCTGACGAAGCCGACGAGTATGGAGGTCGAGAAGGACTATTCGATCGCGTGCGAGACAGCGGGCTCGCACCCCAGGGCGAAGATCACGTGGCTGGAGACGCACGCGCCATTCACGAGCGGCAGGGTATGACTGAGAAAATTCTCTCTCTCTCTCTCTCTCTCTCTCTCTCTCTCTCTCTCTCTCTCTCTCTCTCTCTCTTTCACTCTCCTCATAAGAAATATAACTTAAAAATTCAAACATAATAGCGCCTTACTCTAAAGGCCCTAAAAATACTGATCTTCGTATAAAGCAGAAGTTGATAATCTACCTATTTGTTTACTCGATTTTGCTCAATAAAGCTCCAATTACGTTATTCAACAGTTTTCGATTTCAGTCGGACGGCGGATATATATGGCGCAATACGGGACGTATACGAATTTAAATTTATCCGCTCCCTGCGGACTTGTACAAATTACGAGAGATGTTCATTCGCCGTTGGCCCACGGAAAATGTTCCGCCTCGAAAAATACTTGCGATTTACAACGAGCCTATAAAAGTTTTAATTATCCTATTTTTAAGTGTAGATTCGATTGATTTTGGAAAATAACGATAGAAAATTGACGAAATTTGACACGCTGTTACAGACGTACGCATGTAACTCAATTTTTGAGAAATTTCATGATTTATTGAAAAAGGTATATGTTTCGAATATGCAGTATGAGCATAATGATGCTGAGAAACGCAAAATAAATAAAGTAACGCAAATTTTTTCATTTAATCATTGTATGGAAAATGAAGTATAATTTATTTCAGTTATAGAAATAGTACGCCTGGCCCTTCTTAACGATTATTATTTGTAACCATTGAACGCACGTTTTTTATTTATTTTTTTGCATACTTGGAGCAATCGTTGAAAAAGTAGACTTTTAACACGCAGTCTTGTACGTAATGGCAATGTCATTGACTATAGTATATTAAAATATGGCATACTTAGATTTATAGCCATTGAATCACGATAACAATTTTTAATTTTAAGACACCATTTCAAAGTTATCTATACAATATTTCAAAATTTCTTATTTTTGGATTGCAGATTGCACGAAACATATTGTTGAATAATGTGTTTCTTCAGTTATTGATAATGGTAGATTTTTGAATGTTATGATTATTTTAATGATAATGATGTTTTGAATAATAATTGTATGTATCCAAGACTGCCACGTATTATGAATTACAGCTGTACTTCCTCAGCCAACGTGAAAAATAAGTATAGAACCATTGAGTGAACTGATGCCTATAGCAACTCCTTTTTTCAAACCCGTCTCGAAAATAGGGGTTTCTGTTTAAAAAACGTCAGTCCTTAATACTGAACTTGAATTCTAAGTTCATGCCATCGGTCAATTTTTATAGTAAAATCCGAGAACGCTTATATGTAAATAATTTCAAAAATAATGGGGATTTTAAAAATTTATACAAAACTATCCTTACTTTTGTTACGCTATGTACATGATAGCCTGCTGTATATACTCAATCTATATTTCTGTTGTACTTTTTATATACATTTCATTGGTTGCTCTGTAGAACGATTATATATTATCCACGAAAAAACCTAAGTTCTTATGGACAATAAATGATCCCCCTGTGTCTTCATCTGCTGACTATAACGCGTGAATCCTCCTCGTATATATATATATATATATATATATATATATATATATATATATATATATGCACCTAGCGACGCCTTTCCTCCTCGGTCGAGTATCTCGAGCACTCGTTGCGATGCTCGCGCGCGGGCCTGATGAAGCTTCGCTAACGAGGCTATACCGACGAGACGACTGATGCGCGCCCGGCGCGTCCGTTGGGGAGACGAAGTTTCATCGCAGCTTCCGTCGGCGTAACGAGGCCTCGAGCCCCCGTCCCGAGCCAAGTCTCTGATGCGCGCGCCCAATAAGGGACATTTGTTCACGGTGGAGGGCGCGCGCGGGCTTTATACTACCTGCTCGTTCCTCCGCAGCGGACCGCCTCTTCGATATTATAGTGCAGCGAATGCTTAATTCCTCCACCCTCCCACCATCTGGGGTGGAGGCAGGCGAAGGGCTATGTACTCTATAATCGCGAACGACTCAAGATTTATACGCGAGCGACGATGGTTCGTAAATCTTTCGCTGTGTATTTTCTCTTCGGAAGAATGAGAGGAGTCTTAGAAACCAGGGGAGGAGGCGGTATAGTCCTTACGCGAGGCCGTCAGAGGCTCTCCATTTGGTTGCTCAGTCAGAGCGGTGTTATTGTTTGCAGATCAAAATTATAATGCACCGTCGACTTTTTAACAATATAATAATATTATTAGCGACGTTAAAAATGCCATTATTATAGAAATTCATACAGAGTGTCACCAATATGATTCTTCACACGAGCGGGCCTGTAATAAGCATACGAAGTCATATACAAATTTGTTATACGTATTCTATTATACAAGGTGCATTAGCCGATCAATAAACGCTCGTTCGGTTCTCCATCGAAGGGCATGGATATTGAGAAAACGGGCAGAAACTTAGGAGTTTAATTCGAAGATTAACGGGAATGCCAGTAGATAATTCTAAATGTAGATATCGTTATCTCAGATCGAAATTTTTCAAGCATAAGAAGCGTCCGTGTGTTACCGTTCGTAATTAGTCACACATTTACGAGCTCGCTCGTAAAATTAACTTCAAATAAAGAAACGAACCTTCTCCCACGGGAGTTGGCAGTTCGCTCCCGTTATTCTTCGGCTTACACTCAAGTCTTCTCCCGGCTTCTCAATTTCCAGGCCCTTCGATCGAGAAACGAATTAGCGTTTGTCGATTGGCCGATGAACATTGCCACGTAGCGTTGAAACGATTTGCAATCTTTCTAACACGTATAAAAATTTTTCATTCGAATTTCACTGCTATCGAATCGTTAATGTTAACAATCACATTTATCATATTTGGGACACCCTGTATATATATATATATATATATATATATATATGTGTGTGTGTGTGTGTGTGTGTGTGTGTGTGTGTGTGTGTGTGTGTGTGTGTGTGTATATCGGATACCTTCCTACCCATTCGACATATTACTACACCCGTGTCAATCACGAGATCTTCAATACATTCGTAAAGAATAGATAGAAGAGCCGTTGTTTTTGCACGATTTCTCTGCATTTACATGTAACTGCCTATCAGAAATACAGAATTCGGATTTTCGTTCAAAAGAATTAACTTTCAACAACAGGCAAAGACTTTTACGGACCTTTATAGAAATGGAAGAAAATACAATTGTTCCTCTTCGATAAAAGCGATAAAACAGATGTTTGTGTGGTCGCTGTTCCCCTCTCACGAGTCAAAACTAAAGACGGAGCATCAATTGGAAACAAAAGGCGAGAAAAACACAGAACATTCCTTTTTGTGGACAATAATCAACGTACTCGTGTGGACAGTTCTCAATGTATCGAGGATATATATACAAATCCTTCGCTTCGGATTATTTGAAACATTGAGTAGTAGAATGAAAACTTAAAAAAGTTCATCTAATTTTTTTATAAATATATTTAACCTGTCTTGATTGATAAAGGTATGGCAATACATCCAATAATTTTAAAGACATCCGATATATATATATATTGGACAGAATTATTGTTATATATACAGTTGTAAGTTCCTTGTTTTCTTTGTATTTTTCGTATTTACCATGATGATCCAATACATCGAATAAGACGAGTATTATTTTTTTTTTTTTTATGTTATTTAACGTCGCTTTATTTATGCTTCCAATTATCGGTGCTAATCAGCGACGGAGGTCTACGATGTGTTTGTAAACAAAGGACATGTAAATAATTACAGCGGTGCCTGTATCAATCGGCCGAGACCGGGATTTGAACTCGGATCACCGAGTTACTAGTCCTTCGCTCTAGCGATTGAGCCATCGTAGTCCTCACAAGTATTATATCTTAATGCAGTATACAAATTTTCTCGAAAAAGGAGTAAAGGCGCAATTGTTCAAGATGAAGCAAAATCTCATTGCTCGTTATATTATATTATATTATACTTTAGTCATTTTTCCAATTATATCTATTTACACTGACATTTTCATTATGTCTTTTTATACTTCATCTAGCATCTGAAATCCCCAAAACACACTATACTAAGTCATGCTAAAAATATAGACTAATTATACTACAAAACACACTACACTAAGTCATGCTAAAAATATAGACTAATAATTGCAACGTTTTTCAATTTTTTTTCTAATTTATAAGCGAACAGAATTTTGTTTGTATTCAATAAATTCTTTACATTAGCTTATAAGGCGGTTAATCCAATATATAGTGACTCGTTCTGTGACATGTACTTTGTAACCTGCGCGCATTACCCAATATTAGCTACTAATGTTACACATATTCATTACACCGATCGATCATTATAAACTCTCACTCTCTAAAGATTAAATTAACATATTAACGGTAATATAATATGGAATTAATAAGCGAATCAATATATTAAGAAATTTCTTATATATTTTGAGATAATTTAAAAAATGCATAATACATTTTTATGAAAAGGCGAAATTAAAGTCGAGCTTCCCTTGCTTGATAAGAGTTCGCTCCCCAATGGATACGGATATAATTCAGACGTAGCCAACTTAAAGACACATTTTTGATATTTTACGAGAAATAATAACGAGTCTTATTTTAGTCTTATTATATTATAGCTATACAATCGATATTTCTATTTCGAGCAACGAAATTGACGCTTCGAGGGAAATCACAATCTATATATATATATATATATATATATATATATATATATATATATATATATATATATAAATGATTAGCAGTTAACTTCCGCTAAGCTCCGACTATAGAAATGAAATTTTAATGGTGATCTATACATAAATCACCGTGAACCGAATGAGCGTTAGTTGAACTATATAGATTATATGACAATTAAATATAAGTTTAAATATAAATATATATATATATATATATATATATATATATATTGTTGCTCGAACAAAACGGGCTCATGACAAAATAAACATTGTACGCGCTTAGTGCTTGTTCTCCGCATTAATTATTCGCAAGATGATTGATGAGGGGATCAAGAACTGTAGGAGAATGTCTAATGAAGCCAGCGCGTGCCGCTTGTCGACAATTAATCTTGAACTGAGATTATCCTGTGACTCGGGGATTTTACAGAAATTGTGATTAAAATTAAGCGTAAACGTTATAGATAATAATAGGAGCTTCTGTTTGAAAAACGGTGATGGATAATAGATGTTACAATTTTTCAGCTTGCTCGTACGGTAAAATTCTTACATTAGCAAGTGAAATTAAAATATAGCTGAAAAGTGTGGAAGAATAATATTTTTGTTAGAACGCAATTTTAGATAGTTTTATTGATTTACATGATATATAAAAAACAAAGTTAAAGTAAATTATTCGTGATATTGCATAGAAAAATTTAATTACTTATAAGCTAATACGGAACATTTTTGAGATATTAAAAAATTTTTTCATGCTTTTTAAAATAATGAATTTATATTTTTATTATAAATTAAAATTTTTTTAGATCATCTTATTATTACATACATCTAATTTGCATTTAATATTTTACAAAGATTGCTACTATCACCTTCAAACCTTTTACCAAAATTAAGATTGAAATAATTTAGATTATTATTCTGCTCACGTATGGTAGAAATGAAATTGATGTCGAGGCTACTCGATTTTTAATTATCTCAGAAATTTTTATAGAATAAAAGCTAATCAACAAGTATAAAGAATACATTGTCGATAAATTCTCATTTATTATCATTGTAAAGGTACATTTATGGAAACGAATTTGAAGACATATCAAGTGATGATCATGACTGTTTTAGATGAAGACTAGTTTAATATTTACGCTTTTATGTACAAAAGTCTATCGATTTAAAATTTATTTTAAAAATAACGTTGAAAACCGATTAGATAGAATGAAATATTTAATCCAATTCGTTATTCCTTCTAATTGGATCGGACATAAAGAATAATATTTAAAACCAAAAAGTTCTCACGAGCCTACGTGTGTAAATATAGAATTTATAAAAAAAGTAATCTGCTGCAGAATCTTGATAAACAAATATACTGTTGTATTTTGATACGCCGAATCCTTTCAAATTGTTTAAAAGCAACTACCAAATGAAAAATATAATTAATTTCAGCAACTTTAACTCCACGCCCTCAGAGCGGAGAATACGTATATTGAATTTTTTTTCAATTTTTATTGTTATTTCGTTTTATTTTAATTTTTTTATTTATTCAATTAATCATTCTGAAAAAAGACATGAAGTCTTTTTGGCCGATATACAATCTCTGTCAAAGTATTTGAGGTATTAATATGTCGACTGACTAGTATAAGTTAAAGAGAAAAACTCGTGGAATTGACAAAAAAAACAAGATCCAAAAATCCATTCTATTGCGTGTTTGAGAATGAAAAAATCAGCTGTAAGTGAAAAAGGGATAATTAAATAGCTATTTCAAAGATGCAAGTTTTAAGGGTTGAGGAATTCAGTATTAGGATGTAAAGACTCTCAGAGTTAATTAACGATTCCAGGATTAAGAGTATAAGAGTACAAAGGGTCGCAAGCTGAATTTTCCAGATATTTCGGTTTAGGAGTGGTTAGTTCTGGGATTAAAAAAAAAAAGAAGAGGATGAAATTCGTAGATGATCGCGCAAATTCGAGTTTGCTTTCGGATTCTCCATTTCGAGAAGCACAAGAGTATATATGTATGTCAAATTTCTATACTAGTCCAATTTTTCTGTACCCTGCGTTATTAATAGAATCTTGATTGATAATATGCACAGCTAAGCATTAAGCAATTATTCACCAATAACGTGTATGATTTCGACCAAACTTTAATCGATATTAATTCAGAAACCATGCGTTTCGTAGACAAAGGTTCAATAAATCTTTCTCTTCTGAAAAAAGTTTTCCCTTTATTGATGCCGGAGTTAAAAGAGTACGGCTTTTCAATAAAATTCAAAAGCAAAAACCCTCTGACTAATTTAATTAGGAGTGAGTACTAATTTGTATAAGTAGGAAAGTAGAATAATCTCGGAATAGGACGAAATTAAGTCTTAAAACTTTACGAGGGTTCAATTGGAAGTAATCAAAGTTACCTTGCTCGATCAGAATCAAATCCATCAACCAAATGTCGTGGCCTCTTCCTGTATAATTGATTTTATCACTAAGTAACGAAGACAGCTTGCAACGTATACGCACAGGCACAAAGCTATCCAAGTGTACGAGTATGTTATGGTAAATGTACTTGAAACTGTATACACCGACAGAATAATGAAAACTTACATTGAAAATTATTCAGGATTATATATGGAAAGAAAATCAATTTGTACTTTCTATATACAAATCGCTCAACTCTATTTGGAATTTGATTTCGGATATTATATATAAGCAATCATTGTATATGAAAATGGAGAAAATGATAATTGACTTGTACTTATCGATATAAAGGAGCATTTACTTGCCGCGATGCGGACGGCGTTTCGGTCCCCAAATGGAAGTATGCTTTATTAAATCGAAGCCCGCGCTATTGGATAATTTACGTGTGTATATGAATTCTATACGCCGCGTCGTATTTCAGAGGACCCGTTTATGGTGATGTAAAAGTGTAATTTTCCGAAACCGACTTCATTGCTGTATAAATCAGAAGATAAATTGTCTTAAATGCACATAAGCGAATTTCTTTACATGCTTGTTTTCTGACGAAATAAGGAAATTGCATTTACACGTACAAAATTGCATTAAAATTATTATGCAATTTCATCTATTTTAAATTTCCTATGCGGGTCAATTTAATCTTCTTAAGATTTTTTGTATTAATTATATCACCAAATTTCGTTACCGAACTTGCACGAATCCAAAGTGATCGTTTGATTCTGGTCTAAAAAAATTCATTGAAATAGAAAATTATTATTTCCTTATATCATTCAAAAATGTTTTTCCGATGTACGCAAAGTTAAATTTTGAATTCGTGGGAAAGAGGCGGTCATAGAATCGATTGTCATCGCGTAACTGGATTATCATAGCTCTAATATAAATTCGTAAAGCATTCTGCAACTTATTAACGCATTTTTAGTTGTATCCAATCAAAAAGTCACACTCGTCTTATCGATACTGAATTGTGTACACTGTGATTGGCCCCGACTCATCTTACTTACTTTGGCTGGTGAATTTTTTCGGAAACACAGTGTATATAATAACTTGAGTTCATAATCGGCGCGTGTAATAATTATGTGACGACCCGTGTATTTCGCATCTCTTGATAAAACTCAGCAAACTCACCATTCTTCTATCCGTTCTCACTCTCCAAAATCAATTTAGTCAGCAGAGAGACAGAAGGAGAAAAATATACAATATTCCGCGCTACCGGCGCAGAGTCGATAAATCGATAAAAGGCACGTTCATTATTTACATCACAATTTACTTTTGCGAACGGCGTATTGTATCGTCCGTGAGTCGGTCCCTCCATTTATATATATATATATAAACTGTTATATATATGTATATGCTGTTATGCAATTCCGCCTTATTTCCTTTGAAACAGTGCTGGATGGAAGGAACAGTCGACATAGGGTAATTTTAAGCATATTTAAGTTTTAATATTTTTTCTCGAGTTTTCATTGTTTTGATAAAGATAAGGTTAGGTTGGGGATGGAATGTGTATTTGGAATGGTTAAAGAAAAAAACGCAACACTTTTTTTATTAGGCAAAATAAGGAATTTATTAAAACTAATTGGCATTAAAAAACCTCCACTCAATGAGTGGAGGAAAAAGCCTTTATTAAAGTTAAAGAATGAAAGAATTAATTAGTAAAATAGAACAAATAAATAAATAAGATTTACACGTATAAAAGACGTCTTAGAGAATACGCAAAAGGTCACTTTATTTGTGAGAGCTCTCTTACCATTATACTTAACCCTAAGCGCAAAACAATGAGATGAGGGCTCAGGTGGGAGGAGACTCCGCAATCCCTCCTATGTTGCGTTGCGATCCCAACGTCTTGGGCACGGGGACAGCCCTTACCGTAAACAGCATCCGCTGGGCAGAGTCGCCGCTCGGGAGCTCCTCGGAAATCGGCGCAGGGGTCGATTTCCACAAGGCCTCGTAACCTCGCCACGGCCGATAAATGCACCTTAACACTTTTGTAATGCAAGTAATTGCCAAGGGCCTCAAGAGTTTGTCCTAGCAATACCGTTACACACACAAGTCGTAATAGTATATTCTATAATATTAAAGAAATTATCGCGCCTGAACTTGTTCGCAAACACACCGTCACAACCTGGACCAGGGCACGCGCAGTTCGTAGTGTTCTTTTCAACGTGGAAAACGAAATTGAAAATACTCGCACCCGCGCGCATATGTGAAGCCCGTTGTTTCATCCTCGAAGCGGTACGATCGGCAGGAGGGGCGGGGAAGACCTCGTTTCCCATTAAGCACGGTCACATTGTATCTATCCTGAGTGGACATCGTGTAAAAAAGGGGGGCTTTCTTTCAACACATATTGCCATAGTTCTACTATGGGAATTATCCCGAAGCCTCAGTATTGAGGGATCGCGAGCCCGACGCATATACGCATCAGCTGTGCATATATATGTTTTCATTACGGGCGTAGCTTGCAAATTCCAAACATTAATTTTTCTATTGTATTTTTTTCTTAAATTTTCTCGCTTATCTTTTACTATAAACACAAATTTTATAACATTATTATTTTAACTATTGCTCGTACAACTAGTAAAAATATAATGTTAATTGATTCGTCAAAAAATCTGAAAGATAAGAGTGTTGAATTTTATTTCGATTACCACTATTGCGATTTTTCAAATAAACCTTTCAAATAAGCTTTCAAAAATTTCTTATATCGGATTCTATTTACCTGTCATCAATAAATTCGTTATTTTTTGACACTATATTTTGAATTCTCAACCAAAATTCGATATTTTATCGTCTAAAAACATAGTAGAGCAAAGCTCAAAGTTAATCTAATTATATAAGAATGACGTCTTTGTAAAATTTTTCCTATTAAAAATATTTTAATAAAAACTTACTTTACGATAATCTTTAAAAATTCTGCAATATCGTAGATATTTTTCGAACTTTTAGTTAATTACAAACATATCTAAGCCTTTAATGACTCGAGATACGCTTAGTAATTTAGTTCTGAACAAGTATAAAGATTTATTTGTTTCGAAAGCTTCCGGACTTTGAAATAATCAATACGATTTTACCGAAAAAAAGCAATAAAAGTCAACTGGCTACATTCGTGCGATAATTTGTCGCGCGTTTTGTAATTGCTTGCATTTCGTACATGTAGCGTAAGGTACTATAATATATATGAAGAAGGCATCTCTAGTCTTTTTGCATAAATTTTCAAGATTTTTTTCTTGCAGTAAACTTTATCATCATACTTTTTCATCCAATATGGCCCAGATATGGCTGCCACAACGAAGCTTGCTTTTTTGGCTGACATCATATCTTGACACAGGAAGCTCTGAAATGAAAAATTCAAAAAGCATATTAAAGTATAAGAAAGTGGCTATAGCCCTTATTAAAATCAAGAAGTTTAAGTAAAATAAAAACAAAATGGCGGGCTTTTCTAATTTTCGGCTTATTTTTTGAGGTTATGTTGTTTAAAAAAGTGATCAAATGTAATCGAATATTCATAATTCTAGTACGAGCTATAGCCACTTTCTTATACTTTAATATGCTTTTTGAATTTTTCATTTCAGAGCTTCCTGTGTCAAGATATGATGTCAGCCAAAAAAAAGCAAGCTTCGTTGTGGCAACCATATCTGGGCCATATTGGATGAAAAATGAAAAAAAAAATTTTTTGCAGACTTCGATATGTATTTTTTTAATATAAAAAAATTGTAGTGTGATAATAAAGTTTACTGCAAGAAAAAAATCTTGAAAATTTATGCAAAAAGACTAGAGGTGCCTCCTTAAACTAATTCAAGCCTCGTTTGAATTAAGTTTTTAAATAGAGGAGAATGGAAATCATATTGAGTGAAAATATTCCATCCACACATATGATCTCACAGTATATTTCGCCCCGGTATATTTAAACCTGACACTGTCCTAGAATACATATACATAGGTAAAGAAAAGGTGGTTTTATTTAGGTTCTCCCTTCCGCAGAGGACAATGTCAGGATGATGAGCGATGATCTTGCTCATCCTTCACCGAATAGCCCCTAATGCTGTTGGTCTCTCTCTCTCTCTCTCTCTCTCTCTCTCTCTCTCTCTCTCTCTCTCTCTTTCTCTCTGTCTTTCACTCACTCGAACTAGCAATCAGTCGATCCCGCAGTAATCGTTCCTAATTCCCTTGGATCATAGCCTCGGTCTATACATCCCTCGGGTTCAAAGCAAACTCCTGTGTATAATAGAGGGGACAGGAGGAAAGAGGGAGAAAGACTTCTCATATGTATGTGTGGGTATGTAAATTATATACACACGTGCCCATGTCGAACAGGTCACGGAGAGCGTGGATGACGCCATCGTCCTGAGCACCTTGATGTTCTCGCCTGTGCCGGAGGACCACGGCAAGATACTCAAGTGCCGGGGAGAGAATCCGGCCCTTTCAGCCGCCTTCCTCGAGGACTCCTTTCACATGAACGTTGTCTGTGAGTATATTTGATGGCGATGATGATAATAATAATAATAGCAATAATGAGATGCTTTGGCAACGCTCGCGCGTGTATACGACATATTACGTGCAACGATGAATGGAGCGCTTCTGAGCTGGAAAGAAAAAGGCGAAAGTTTCGCGCGCGCGCGCGCGCGCGTGTGTGTGTGTGTGTGTGTGTGTATACGATAAGTATGGTACAGAACGACACGTCAGCCCAGCAACGCATTTCAATTCATAGACATCTTTGAAGCCTTATTACCACATTGAAGAGAAGACGAATCATGATCGAAAAAGAGAGTAAATCTATGGATTGTTTATACCTCTAGTTTTTTTTCCTAACCATTGCTCGATTTTAGAAAATCGTATCAATAAAGATATTATTCTATTTACAAATTTCCTAAACATTAGTTTTATTAAACTTTACAAAGGTAACGAAGACAAATTAAGTAAATACAAGAGCCGAAACAAATTCGTTTTTCAGACGCTAGAATTTAATCTTGTCGATCGATTCGATCGACAAAGTTATCTTCCTCAAGAAGCCGAAAAATTTCAAAGTTATTTCCAGAAATATAAAACTTAGTTTGTTATTTAAAGCTATTTTGACTTTCAGTACAGTAATTTCATACATTTTCTACCTGCTATTTTATAACTTATCGAGGACAAAATGTTTTATTAAATCGTTCACGTTCCATATTCATATTTTAAGCTACCGTGACTCACCTGTTCCATTTCTGCACATTGTACATTATCGATACTAAATCAGACTAATTGCAAAATAATATAATTTTCTGCAGATATTTACTTCTTCCTTTAGAATAGAATTTATTCAAATTTACTATTATTTATTTCGGCTTCGTTGAATTTTATCTTGTAGTACATTTACAGGCATTTCTATGCAACAGTTTATCAATATCATGAGATTTATAATTCAAGCCGTTTCAATCAGATCAACACCTCGAGTTGATCGAAATACTTATAAAACTCAACTGTCTGAACGGATTTATACAGTTCGTGCAGTTCGAGAATTTCAACGGTTCTCGTTGTTAGAGCATGAATCAATTCGGCGCTCTAAACGTTTTACTCATAATGTGATGATGTTTTACTCGAAAAGAAAGATGAATTTTTTAACTCAGATAGCGCTTTTTGTTAATTAATTTTTTATTAAACTTCTCGATCAACTAATTTTTACTGCAAATATTTTCACGATGCAGTATTGTAGGACGAGTGTTTGAATAATTTCAAGGGGTAACTCTCTCTCTCTGTGTGTGTGTGTGTGTGTGTGTGTGTGTGTGTGTGTGTGTGTGTGTGTGTGTGTGCGTGCATGCATGTTTGTGTTTACGGTGAAAATGAGAGAACCCTTGTGCACAATCGATCTGACTGAAAATCGTCTAAAAATTAAAAGTAAAAAAAAGAGAAAAATATACCATTCCCGATCAAACCGAGTTCGTTTATAAAAACAAATTTCATCGAAGTGCTCGACAAAGCTTGCTGCACCCCAGCGCGTCGATCTATCGTAATCAAACTAAAAGAAAGGAGGAGAAAAAAATACATAGAATATTTTTGCAATTGCCGGCTGCATGGGCTGATTGGTTGCGCCTGTGTTCCGCTGCATAAAACAAGCGAACTAAAAAAACAAAATACAAAAAAGCAGGGACGCGTGCTGTTCTTTCTTCTTGCAGTCTACTCTCTCTCTCTCTCTCTCTCTCTCTCTCTCTCTCTCTCTCTTCTCTGGACATGCTGCGGGAGGCCGAATGCCGACGGACGGGGGGAGGGGTATGTCGCACGCTCGCGAGGGTCAAAGAGAAGCTTTTGAAACCCAAGAAGAAATACTCGACATCCCTCTTTCGCGGCCGCATATAATCGCGATGGTACAATGCGTGGGTACACACTTATACGTGCGTGTGTACGTGCCTGCGCGCGCGAGCGTCTGTGCATGTTTGTAGGCAGCATACGTGTATATTATGATACGCATGCATCTATACGCATATACGCTCGTGTTTGACTTTATTATACTGGTTCGCAGTCCCACCGAGAGTGCAGCTAGAGCTGGGCAGCACACTGAAAGCCGAGGACATCAAGGAGGGCGACGACGTCTACTTCGAGTGCAAGGTGCGCGCCAATCCGGCCTATCACAAAATCACGTGGCGACACAACGTGAGTCTTAATTGCCTTCATACCTATATATGTATTCAATTATATACACACACCGCAAAATTCCTTCCCCTATTATTTTGCTGCGTTCTATGTCTTTGCTGTTTCCGGCGCGGGACCGCGAGGGACGAGCTCGCCCCAGCGAGCGTGTAGAAAGGGTGGGGACGGGGAACATTTCCCGGCGCGCGCGCGCACGCGTGTTTGTATCTTTACATACACGCAGGGCCCTACCATTACACAGTCGAGCTTTATTTTTAACTGGACGTCACGTCGCGAGCTGTGCGCTTTTCTTTCTCACAGCGACAATATCTATATACATACATAGTTCGTTCGCGAGGTAGGACGCCTCTTTCTCACAAGGACAGGTGTAATTTAAGAGAAGGGAGGGATTGTTTTTCACCTTTTCAAGGAAAACGCGTATAGTTTTACATTTTTGTCTCTACGTGTGTACGTGTGTGTATTCGCGCGCGCGCAACTGCGTTGAAACGTGAAAAAGTAATTTCGCCGCGTTTTGATGATCAATGTTCCTTCTTTCGTGTTTATTTTTTGGTCTTTGTTTTTTCATTTTATGTTTCTCAACCTTGCCATTATAGATAATAAAATGGGTACGATATCTGGAGTTTCAATTATTTAATGCTTAAACGAGCGTAGATTTTGTAAAGAAGAGATATCATAATTCAGTTTTGCTAAATGTAATGTTGTTAAATGTAGTATCATAGTCATTAGTTAAAAGCATCTTGAAACGATATGGATTTCTAAAAGTCTTTTCTTATAAAATTTTAAAATGATATTGTGCAGTTAACCAGGTGTACAAAAATAAGATTTATTTTTTCAAATCCTTAAAATTAACTAAAATCAATACTTTATAATAATTTTGAAAAATATCGGACTTTGAGGGAAAAAATACATGGAACTCCAAAAAAAATTATCAAAAAAAAAACTCTAAATCGCGTTTTAAAAATATTGTATTCGATATACAGTTTGGGGTTAATTTGTGGCAGAAATTAAAGTCATAAAAAAATTCCTCGTTTCAATTTTTTATTGCCATGTTGTTTTGACAACATACCGTTGTGTAACTCTATCAAAACTAAAATCAATTTAAATTTTATTTCCCAATCAAAATTATTAGAACGCCTATCAACAATCGGTGAGGAGGAAAAAAAACAGCTCAAAAAAAGTTTAAATTCTTAATAAAGAAAAAGTACACGTGAAACATTTCCCGGGCTCTTTCCCCATTTATTATATATATATGCTTATATATAGTGCTTCTATCTTACAGTATATATATATATATATATATATATATATATATATATATATATATATATACTGTAATATATAAGCACTTACTTTCTTCAAGAGTGACATTACCAAGCCTTAAATTCATTTCACCGAAAGGAGTAAAATTAAATTGCGTGGTATAAAAAAGTCGGGGGGGGGAGCGAGATGCGATTGCGCGCAAAATAATTCGACGGAGCGAAGTGTGTGTATGACACAGACGGGCACAACAAAATTGAGTCAATCCCTTAAACATGGCTTATATATCGCGTTCCCATACATACAGTATATACGCCGAGGAGACCTCGAAATAGCTGGCGCGTCGTTAAATATTACAGCATCGATAAAAACATCAATCTGAAATAGTTTACTGCTCTCGTATATAAAGAATAACTAGAAAAGAAACCGGGTGGAGGTGGGGAGTGGAGAGTGGAGAGTGGAAGGACTTCTTTACAGAGCCATATCATATACTTTTTCGCGGAGGCTATGCAATTTTGAGCGAGAAGAGTGTTTTTACATGTATACTATATGCGGCAAAAACCTGGTTGGGTCGAGGAATTTTTTCGCGTTGCTTTGCAATAATAATAAAACTCGATGCATTGAGAATACCGACTTACGTATGCATGACTCGATAAGTGCTTGGCATTGTCGTTATACGTAAATATAATTATACAGTAAAATTGAGGCTTAGGTGTGCCATTCAATTTGGGACATCGAATACAATTGAACAGTACAATATATTAGAAATAGATGGCGTTTAAATGAGATGCTCGCATCGTGACAATCGGTTATTATGTTACTCTTGATATTATCGGCCGACGCAATATATGTTTGTACTACTTGTTCGTAGTGCGCGCTATAGAAGATAGAGTAGCCCCGTCCGAGGATACAATTGTTCTCTTGCGTAATAATAGACTGTTTCAAGACGCGACGAGAAATAATTCTTTGAGATTTATTCAGTCTTTAATACTTATAATGCCGCATATGAGGAATTGCCATATATAATAAAAAAGCTCACATATTGTGTCGAAAATACTTTCTGTCAATCTAATCGGATATTTTTGAATGCTAGTATATATGAATTATTCTGCGCTGCTTCCGAATTCGGTTATAGGAAAAAATATTTGTGTTGTATAATACACTCGGGCTTTCATTCGATAAAAAATATATTATTTAGATTTTCAATAAAATTTAATTATTTATCTAATAAATCATATTAATGATTTGTATTCTGATATTGTTTTGCCTCCATCCGTCATCCTATAATAATTGTGGTAAAAATTAAAAATACCTCGATGAATATATAACTGGTATAACTACGGAATCGCCTTGTTAAAATGATTAAATATAGCTTAATTATTATGTATACGCATTTTCTCTCGATGCGATGTTTAATGCTTTGAATTATAATATTAACAAAGATTTTAATTTCAATAGTTGCGCATCTTTAAAGTCGGATAATTTTAAAGAGTGGGGTTAAAATTAATCAATATATTTTTTTTATCGATTTACGTCCAAATATTACTGAATCGCGCTTAAATAAACATTTTCATTGATTCGCAAAGAAATCATTAATAATCGAAAATGACTTCCAATCTAACACTGAATTTAAATCTGTTTTACACAACCGAGAAACATTGATCTATATCTCTATAAATATAATGACCACTGTGGCAATAAAATATCATTGTGTGACAAAACACGCGATACAAGTTAATACTTCTCGATTTAGTATATGGAGCACGGAACCGAAAATAGGGACTGCTATACCTCGAGGTGTATTAACCTGTAGGATGTATTTTATCGCGCAACGGTATTTTACTGGCACGGCCGTAATTATATAGTTATATTGAAATAGACCAGCTTTTCCGCGGCGCATTTACGTAAAGGTGGTGGGTAAAGACAATTCCAATTCAGCAATCTATGTTAAGGTTTACAACAAAAAAATTCTAATATGTAAACAATTGAAAATGTAAATTATAAAATGCAAAAAGCTGCCAAGTGATTTTGTCAAATAATAATGTCAGACATTATTTATTTTAAACCTAAAAATCAGTTTAAATATGGATTTATTTTACGATTGAGCTAACATATGCAAGTTACGAAGAAGCTCTATTAATAGCTCATGGAATTTTGGTCTCCGCTTTTACACGTAGAATATAAGCAACATTTCAGCGACGTCGAAAAATCGCCGGATCGCATCCGGGTACTATATATACCGCGTTAGATACGTAGCAGGTCTAAAAGTATACAAACTCTCGGGGCGCTTTTGAAAGAAGGCAAAGCCAGTGGCGAAGGGCGGTGGGCTGGAGTTTTTCCGGCCTTTGACCCTTTAGAATCGGGGCGAAAAATAGAAGAACTTGCATTATAGGCGCGATTAAGGCGCGCACAAGCCACAGATAAGCTCGTGGGTTTGTTGATGCGTTGCCCCGAGAGCCGAGTATATAAATATAATAAACAGGAACGACGAAAAATTCGATACCTGCAAAATATGAAATTATTAAATCGTTAAATGATTTAATAATTTTATATACGCATTTCACGCGTATAACTTTAATTATTTACGGTACAATAGGAGATTTGTATTATTATAAACGTTTCCACTCTCAACAGATGTGTGACTTCAATTTTTATTGCATCTGTCCGAAATTTAAATTTTATCACAGCGATTGGAGGGGTAGGGGATCGATCCATACGCGCTCGGGGAGTCGAAAAGCCCCGGCGGTATGCCTTGGTCGAGGATTTCGTAATCGCGCGATATGGCGTCAAATGTAAAAGGTTCGACGCGATGTGCGCTCGAATCGCCATGAAAAATTTGTCGATGAACACACGACACACGCGAAAGGTCAGAGAATTGTATATAATAAACAAACGAACGCTTTGATGGCCTCACGCTGCGGTGGGCATAAAACGATCTCAGCTTTATAAAATGAATAACTTTTCAGTTCAAACGGTATTATCACGTCGTTATTTCGTCCGTGTTTTTATCAGATATAGGATTTTCGCTGCATAGAATAACGGAAATTCAGTGGGAGGGGAAGGCGCGAAGAGCTGGCGGAATATAAAGAGAATCAGGCTAGTCGAACGAAGCATGTATGAGACGTAGAAACGTACTTCTTTTATTCTTAAACGAGAATAAATAAATGTAGAGTTGACAAATTCCGAAATATGAATGATAAATTTAGATTTTCTCTAATTTTATGTTTTTTCTTTTTCTGATTTTGTTTTAATCGACCCTTAGAATTTCAACTCTACAAATTATACTTCGTTTGTTTTCCTCTAGTATCTAAAAGTATTTTTGAAGATGCAATTAAAATGTGGTTAGAACAAATTTTTGTTTTTCAGAAAAAAAAACAATAACTAAACTACCTGTTTTACATTAATTTGCACTACAACAAAGGGTATTATTTTCTTGAGATACTGTATACACGATCGCTGTGATTCGTATAAAACTGAATTTGGTCTAACTTTGAAGTAGATCTCTTTAAATATATTTCTATATTATGCCCTCGTTCTATTCGGTGCGCTCGAACGCCACGAGTATGGAATTCAAAGTCTCGAGTAATGAAACAGTCCTAGTTGCGTCAGTGTCGATGATATATCTATACATATGTAGAATATCGGTTAAATTTGTTTGCAGAGAGCGGTATAGTATGGCTACAATGTAATTAATTAAAGATGGTTACGCAACTATTGTTCAGCCAATTTTCTCTCTATCGAAGCTGAACTCACAAATCCGATGAGGTCAGCTTCGTGGCTGAGAAGAAGAGAGAAGGGGGGGGGGAGAAGAGAATTGGTGAACTCGGCGAGCATTACCAAAAGGGTTTTGGAAACCTTCGATATTAAACAGTGAATTCCATGCTTATAATAGGATTACGAAATGGCAGAGTTACGCACGCGGGCTACGAACTTTGAACAATATAATTATTATTAATAATCTGAAATATTCCGTTAGTTCTCGCAGTCAATTTTACGTTTA
This sequence comes from Sycobia sp. Sy_11, assembly GCA_018907035.1. Lineage (NCBI taxonomy): Eukaryota > Metazoa > Arthropoda > Insecta > Hymenoptera > Epichrysomallidae > Sycobia > Sycobia sp. Sy_11. Next base: position 1,931,998 of record JACCIC010000036.1, read on the forward strand.
GAGGGAAAAATGATCACGTTCAAGAACTAAATTCGGCATATTAATAAAGTTTTCAAAATTTTGCCGAGCTCGAGCTTTGCGCATCAAAACAGACGGTGTTCATTTAACGCAGCATTCAATTTATTTCCATTGCTTGAAAATAACAAAGGGATATTTAATCTTCAATACAACTAGTAATATATAAATAACGATCAAAATTCCATCAGCTTTTAATAAACGTTTATCTTTTAAAAGTTAATTCAATTTTATTGTTACTTTACATACACGCGATTAATAATTTTAAAGATATAATTAATAAATATGCAACTTATATTTCTAAAATATTAGTTTATACTTTGATCCGGATCAATGCGGTTATTATTTCGAACATAGTTATACACTTCGTTACAGATTATTTCTATTAAGAAAAAGATTACATCTTTGAAAGATATTTGAATATGTCAAAGCCAACTCTATTTAATATTATACTTTCTAATCAGAACTGCTCATTATGTCGTTTAAACTTTAATCGGTTCAAGTCATATTCATGTCTATATAAGCCTCTTAAAAAATATTTATAAAATTTATGAACCGAAAGTAAGATAGATACTTTAATATGGGAATACTGATACACGGTATTAATCAAAATTTCATTTGCGTCACTCTAAGAAGCCTGAATTTATTATAAGTTCGATGACAGAAAAAATTTCTGCTTTCCTGTGAATTTTGTAAATATAAAACAGCAGCTAATTAGACAAAAATTTCAATAACGTATAATCAAAGGAACAGAATTTATAATTGATTGCTAGCGCCGATTCAAAACTATTACGATAAAAAGTTTTAAACTTCATTCTAAATTCTTTGAAAATAAATATAATTCCGTTAATCATTGTAGTATACTTTATAATTGTGGTATACGTAATGCCAAGTACTTGATTAAGTTAAAAGTATGTAAGGGATAATATCATCGTAGCGTTGAAAAAAAAGTTCTAAATTTTACAATCTTCTGTTCAAATATATTAATGATCGGAATGAACTTCTTTACTAATAGTTGTATAAACTTGAGGTTGGATTTACTGAAAATTGTTGAGATCTAGATTAAACGATTTTAAAAAACGAAAAATAATATTATTTTATTTTGTTTTAATTCAATTTTTATAGAAAGGATGTGATTCTGACAAAAGAAATTTAATTTTTTTTGCAAAAATTAAGTCTTAAATTATTAGTAAGAAATAAATTTTACATTCTATCAAAAAAAACTTCTACATACCTCCAAAAAGAACGTATTTATGAGTAGTTACTGTTAAAATGTCAAATCGAGTCATTCAATGATGTAGAAGTAATCTATTATACTTCCACGTTGAATAAAATGGTTTTTATAGAAATTTCTGCACGGCGGAAAAGTTGTTACCGAACCTTCTCAAATTCTCCTTTTGTCATAAAACCAATTGGATGCCATTTTTATGATGTTGAAACATTTTAGATGTTAAAAAAAGGAAAATTACATTTTTTTTCAACTCTACAGTTTCGTTGACACTTAAAAAATTTCGTTATTTCTGTTTGAAACAAGTGCTTCATGTATTCATCAATGATAAATTTTACTGAAATATTGTATATCAATAGTAATCACTGAAATTGTTTTAATAAAATTTATCTGTATTAAAATTACTTAACTTTTTTTGTAATTAATAAAAAGCTGTATATCAATTATTCGATGCTTTTTTCCGAATAGTTTAAGTATTAAATTTGAATTTTCACATTTTAAACTTTGAATTATGAAGTGCGCGGTTGTTTGCGCTCTTAGTAAGGTAAATATAAATAATCCAACACATTTTATTCAGTTTCTGAAAAAATAACACTTTATTGAAGCCAACAAATAAAATAATATTTAATTTACATAAAAAAATAATTCATGATTATGGAAGATAGATACTTTGATTATGATGTATGCACGAGGTCAGACAAATTTTAAATATAAGTTTATATATTTCATATATCTTAAATTTTAAGATGGAAGATGGCGAATTCGAATCAGCCGAAACTACATTCTTCAAATCATTCGACTTGTCTCTCAATTACGTGTGTAAACTAAATTTAGAGGGGTTTAAGAATTTTCTTAGAATTTGTCTTTTAAAGCAGAGAGAGACCGTTGTAGCAGAATATCCAACGAAAAATCTTATATGTATATAGTAAATGAAAAGTTCGAAAATGTCTATAATTAAATTTATGTAGATAAATAGAGTATGACTTTCTTCTTCACCCGCGGGAAGAATTGATTGTGGTGCGAATTTGTGTAACGAAGTTCGTTGCCTGCAAAAGATTACTTTGCTCTAAATTATACGTAATATAATAAATACAGTGTAAAAATACTCTTTCATACAAAATTATATTCGCCTTAGCCCCTATTGTATTTTATAGAGTAAACCGTGCTTTTCTAATGGACGATAAGTTATAATAACATGAAATGTTTTTAATCGACTTTTGAAAAGTTCATTCCACGGCGCTCTAGTTAATTCACCGCAGATACAAAACTTTGCGCGTTGAAAAAATTCGAAAAACGCCGATGCAACAAAAGAAAGATAAAAGAAAGAATATAAAAAAAGTGATGGACCTCGACGCGACAAAAGCTTTACCCGCGATCTCTTTCGCCGAGTGGTTTCGTCGCGTCGCCTGTACTATTACGTTAAAAATTTGCCCCCGCGAGTTGTATATAATATATGCAGGAATGATCGAGCGATGGCGATGCAATTGAAATTCATCGCGTTCATTTAAAAAAAAAAAAAGAAAAAAAGAAAGAAAGAAAGAATGAAAGAAAAGAAAAGAAATAAAGCAAAAGCCGCACCGTGCACACTGTGAGAAGGGCGGAATGTAACGGCGACACGGGATTTCTGCAACTGCACGTGTTATACCTATATCTACATATATGTATATAAATTATCTATATCTGTACATATGCAAGTACACATACAGCACACACGCACACGCACACGTACACGCGCGCGCGTATATTTATATCTTTTTATCTGTATATGTGTATGCCGCTGACTCTGTTCGTATATATGTATATAAACGCGACGGACACGTTAGGGCGCCATACTGATGCAGAACAACTCGGCTGGAATAATAATGAGCGCGCAGAGCCTCGTACTACAGAGGATCGAGCGCGAGAACGCCGGAAATTACACGTGCCTGGCCAGTAACGATCGGGGCGAGACGACCAGCCCCACCGTCGCTCTGCGAGTCCAATGTAAGTATGACGAGTTCTCCCTCGACATTTTACCCCATCTCTCTCTCCCTTTCTTTCATTTTCTATCAAAATCCAATCATTTTTCTCTCTTGCGTCATCGATCATAAATGTGTGTGTGTGTGTGTGTGTGTGTGTGTGTGTGTTTCCGCCTGCGCTCGCTCTCTAAATCTCTCTCATTTTTTCGCGCCCTTCCTTGTCGGGGTGTTATTTTTTTTCTTTCACTGTATCTGAATATAGGCGACCAAGTGCCGCATCCTTATACTCGCGTACTTTTTCATTTCAACTTCCGTTCCAAGCACATAATAAATACAAGCAGGGCCGGACTAAACTGTCATTGGAACGAGGCCTCAGCAAGGAAATTATTTTTACTTTTTTAATAAAATTAACAATAAGATTTTTTTTATATTTTTGTGAAAAACAAATAAAAGTAAATATAGAATTTCAATATATCATTTTTTGTACATTTAGAATCGACAAATTTCCTAATTAAATTACTAAAATCCAATAGTACAACTAAAAATTTTTCTATATATATCCAATATCGCCTAAAGAAAATCGACAGTTTTCTAAAAGACAATTGATCTGCACATCTGTGCTTTTCGAAACGAAAAACGGGCTACCGAATTCGCAATATTTGCATTTTGAATTCTCAAAAATAATCGACAAGACATAGAAATATCTATAGAAAGGATATAAGTTATTGCTTTTCTTTGTTTGTTTGTAATGATACTTATAGTAATTGTAATTATATCAAAATAACATAAAAAGTTGTAATTATACATAGTAGCGGAATAAGTATCCTAATCGATAATCTAAATCTCTGATATATATAGATATATGTATATATATATATATATATATATATATATATATATATATATATATATATTTTACTAATCTGCATCTAAAAAGAAGCCTCGCTGAAAATGAAATTTCTATATATAATAGACGAAGCCTCCTTTGGAAGACAAGGGTCGGGGCTATAATCTCCCTCTCAACCCCAATAGCCCACCCTTGTTTCGGTCTGAATTCACACGTGTGTCTCGTGAATATAATGACCCGCGCAGCGTAAAGATAATGTATACATTATATATATATATATATATATATATATATATATATATATATATATATATATACATATATATACATATATATAACGCGTGCGTGATCAATTTGAACGCGGTATATATTTGTACCGATGTATATCTTTTGATATACCTGTGAATAAATGCTTGACGATATTGCTGGATGCTCTTTCCCGTGTATTATAAAACAAAATCATTTGACGCTAAAAATGCCCCAGCAAAAATAAATGGTGGAACGTCGGCTGACGAGTTTTAGTTGTGTGTGTGTGTGTGTGTGTGTGTGTGTGTGTGTGTGTGTGTGTGTGTGTGTGTGTGTATGTTTCGAAAATGCCCTTTACAAGGACTACAATAACTCTCCCAATAACCCCCCCCCCAGACAAGGTAGCTTTCCCTATTTTTCGCTCGCAACGTCTACCCTCCCCGAGTAGTAATCTGAGCTTGATTATGATCTACGAGCGAATTTCTCAACAAGCGCAAGCTTACTGGAGCAATTCAAAGGACGTTTACGGTAATTAAAGAAATTTTCGCGTATAATGAGTAATTGAAGAAAAAAATAGAAATGTTTAATGCAAGCGTTAAAATATATATTCATGCATGAAGTGAAATGTTTGCACTCTTGCAATATTTTCTGTCTTTATGATTAAGACAATCTATTTCTTTCGTTCTTTATTAATTTGTTGCACTAGTATTTTAAGCTCAGCATTATCTTTACGGTAAACGGCCGGTAAACTTTATTTGGAAATAGCGCACCAAATAAAAATATAATGGCAGAAACTAAAGAACATTCACAAAAAAGGAAATAAAGTGGGAGTATCGAGAATCACCAAAAAAAGCATATATGTATCTTTATTAAATTAAAACTTACATACAACGGCGCATTAACAAAGCAATTGTGTCGCTGTATTCTCTTCAAAACATCTCTAATCTATTACATTCAATTTACCAGATATTTTACTGCCTGAAGCGACTCAATATATTGTCTATTCCGAAAGCAAAGCTAAGCTCCTACTGGCCGATCTTCGTAAATCCTTCTTACTGCTTTATATCGTTATCTACAACCACTATATTTTCTATATGTGATAGCGTATATACCCTGCTGATGACGATTGAGAAAAGTTTCTCTCTATATTTACGGATAGGAAAAAAGAATAAGCACGCCCTCCGTGCGTTTTTTCCGCTTTTAATGCGTGCGCCTTGCATTATTCAGCGACTCTCGATCGTCGGACGAAACGCCGAATCGATCGGATCGCGTATATAGCCAAGTATATTTAAGAATAATAATAATGATAATACGTCCTGGAAGAAAGCGCCTGTTTTCCTTTGCTTTCGAAAGTAACGAAAGTGAGAGCGAGCGGCATTGTATACGAGCTGTACAAAGAATAGATGCCCCGTCGCTGAGGCATTTATCCAGCTTGCCCCACCCCCGCCGCCCTCCTCCCATTGATCGTATACGTCTCATTCCTCGCGCGGAGTCGCACGCGCTCTCGGCCGTCCCGTGAATTTTAAGCCCGGCATTAATGAAGTGTCATAAGAAATTTGCTTTTATCCCTATCAAGATGCTAATATATGCCTGTCGTAAGTATCTAATAAACTACTTATACACGAGAACTGAATAAATGATAATCATATATATATTACATATATTATAAATAGTTAAAAAATGATTGAACTTCACGTTTCAATAACGAGACAAAGGTATATATATATATATATATATATATATATATATATATATATATATATATATATATAATTCTGTCAATGGAAATATAAACGTATATATTTCAGCATTTTGGCGGAACATCGATTTGCACTTGCGTGAAAATTTAATTGATTCGACGTGCTCATATTGCATTATTCAGAATCTGTATATATAATGGAAGCTTTGAAAATTAATATACGATATGAGTAGATCAGCCTAAAAATAAAGGTACACTGAAATTTCCAATATTATATTGCAGTACAATAATATATGTATTGGGAGAAAGTTGTTAATAATTCACGGAAGGTAAACCAAGAGGCGCTTCCATTAATCTTTACAGTACAAATGTTAGAAAAGTATAAATGTAACCATAAAAATTGTCCTCGGTAAAACATCGTAAGTACAATAAAAAAAGTGTGTATGAATTTCACCTAGATTTTATATGTGAGCAGAGTTTCGCAATTATTATAAAATAGTTTATTTTCCATATAATAACGTAATTTATCATAAAAGAGTACAGAAGTTAATAAAAAGATAGCATTTAAAATTACTTATCGGTATAACAACAGAAAAGCTCGCATCGGTACATCGATTATTAATACTTCAATGAACAGATTGATAAATGTATTTTTTATAATATTTGTAATTTTTATAAACTGGAAAAAGATTTGTGTATAATTCCAAGAATTAGTTGAAAAAATTTAGGTTTTTCAATATAGAACATATTAAAAGAATGATATATATGAATTTATATGAAGAAAGTTAAATTTTAACAATTATATGAACTTTAAATGACGTTCAAGATAAAAACGATTTGATAGCTCACAAAACTATATAATTACGATAGCTGTATAAGTCTTTTTATAGGCTTGGGTAAGCTCAATAAAAAAAATATATATAATTACGAACCTTGTACTTTTTTAAAACTGATTTCAAACCGTAGTGAAATTATCTTCAATGTAAGTTAACGAAAAAAAATATAAAGCATTTTTTTACATAAATATCACGTATTATCTATGCATTTCAATATTTTTATGATGCTTCTCATTAATGACATTCTGTAATTTACAATTAATTTCATAACTTTTGGTACAGAAATTCCTGAAATTCTACTGTAATTTAACATTAAATTCAACCCAGTCTACATTAAACTTCTGCATAAATTCTACAATAATTTAAATTCTACCGAGTTCAATTTCAATAGTATTCGTGAACTAAAAAAAATTATTGCATGAAATGAATTTATTTTAATTTTATTCTATAAATCTAATTGTAATGCATTTATAAGATCTGAAAATGTATTTTGATGTTACATTCCTTTTTTTCAAGATTAGTGCGTGAAGATGTAAGTTTTCTGATTGTTTCGTAATCTTGATTCTGATAATTTAATCCGATAATGAAAATCGAATTCCAATAACGCAAATTTTGTCAGCAGCTCTGCACCTGGTTCCAGTCCGAACGTTTTCTTTTCTAAATAATTAAATTTTGAAACTACATGGGGTAATATAAATATTTATTCCAGTTCGCACATACAATAATAAAAATAAAAATTAGTAAGAATAAAAAAATTTCAGATTTATGAAGCTTAAAAGTTCGGATGCTATAATGCTCAGGGTAATATTTTTATCGAAGTTGAAAGGAATAAGAGTATAGAATCGTCAATTGACGACAGAAGTGTGAATAATTCGCCGAAAGACCGAAAAGTTGAAAAACGATATCTTCTAGTCGATCGGCCGGCGACTTTGCATCGCCGTCCGTCGGTCGCGATAGCGCTCGCGCCCCTGCTACACCTGTAAATATAATGCATAAACACCGACAACGGTTGCAGTCGCGCCGATCTGCAAGAGCAAGGAGGTGACGATAATCGGCGCCTCGCTCGAGGAGTCGGTGCGCGTGCGCTGCCAGGTCGAGGCTGATCCCGGCGAGGTCGACTTCGTCTGGGAGTTCAACAACAGCGGCGAGAACTTCGAGGTGGCGCCGGCGAGATTCGACGGGAACAACGGGACCCTGAGCGAGCTCGTGTACACGCCGGTCTCGGAGCGCGACTACGGCGCGCTCACCTGCTGGGGCCGTAATCCGATCGGCAAGCAGGCAGCGCCCTGCGTCTATCAGATCATACCGGCGGTGAAGCCGAGCCCCCTCAGCAATTGCACCGCCAAGTCGGCCCTGAATCGGACGGCCGAAATGCTGGAGGTCGAATGCGTCGCGGGTTACGACGGTGGTCTCAGGTATACGCCTTTCATCACTCTCACTCTCTCCCTCTCTCTCTTTCTCTCTCTATCTATCTATCTATCTATCCATCTTACATACTTTCTACTTATAGAACCCGTTGATATCAATTGAGGAAAAGAGGATACATACAGGGTCTCCTATTTTAACATGGACACTGAAAATATCGTCTTAAAAATTAAGAGATTTAAAAAAGACTGAAGAGCCCAATCTTCTTGTATATCAAGGGGGCTGTTCAAAAAATGGATCCAATTTTACAACTTTTTCTTTAATATAATTGGATTTCGTGGTTCAAAATACATTCAAATATTATATGGCCAACTTTGTTTTCCTATATATACATATATTAATGTAATATAATGACTTCAAATAGAAATCTCTGATATGAATGAATGAAATTGAAAAATAAATTAAATAAATGCACTTTTTATATTATGTAATGTAATTTACATTGCTTTTTTCTCTAAAAAATATGATGAAAAGTTTTATAAATTAGTAACGCGTTTTAGGATATCTACAAAATTATTAAAACTCCTCAATTGTTATCTAAATTACAGTTTTTTACAGTTCATAAAAATGCCTATCTCTTTACAGAAAACCTAGCATCAATCCATAGTTATGTCTTACTCTTGAACTTTTTGATATGACATTAAAAAGCTAATTTTAAAATAAAATACTCCTCTTTTTAGTGATTGTACGGAAAATGATAAAAATCTTAAGTAATCAATATTCAAAAAACCGATTTTGTTCAGCCTATATGTAACTGGAAAAAGACATATTTTGTTCAGTTAAGTTTATTTTCAATAAAAAATTTACAATGAAATATAGAAGGTTAAATTTATTTTTGTTCTTTGAATATTTAGTCATCTCAATAATACTGAACCATACATTCTGATATATTTTTACCAAATGGTTTATTTCAGGCAATAAAAGCAATACTACTCTATAGGTAAAATATGCTGCTTGTTCGAATTCCGATCATATTTGTAAAATACAGACCTTCTTCCCATCCCTACGTGTTAAAACTGTGTATAGAGTTATAGTATTAAGTAAAAGTTCATCTTTATCAATCCCATGTATGAAAAATAATTGATTCTATTAAAAAAACGATATTTTGTTACTTTTTTTTTATTGTTATAAAATCAACGCTCGATCGTATTATTTTTCAGAAAACACCCGGTAAAAGAATTACTATTTTAATTGTATTAAATCATAGCCAAAAGATGTTGATATTATTTAAAAAAAAAAATAAGAGAAACTAATTTTTGAGTAAAAAAGAAACTCTTCCTACATTTGTACCAGAATATATATTCTACTCAATTTGACTATTCTATAATCTATATGAACTTCTTAGGAGGGAACGCTGTTAAAAAATAGCACCGAAATGTAAAAACAGAATCAATTGCATTTGCTTTTACTCCAGATAGACTAAAACAAATTTAATTTTCATGTGTCCTAGTATAGCCCTTTTGGCCTTAATGTGCGAAGCTTACGTTAAGCCCTCATACGGCACGTTAATACCCGTCAAATTCCAGAATCGTCTCGTTTCATCGGTACAAGCAGCTAATGTTCGGGTGATATCAGGCCGTTACATACGTCAACTAATAAATATTATATAAAATTGAAAATAGCTCTATTATAAAATATTTATAATTTTAAAATAATTATTTACTATGCTGTTAAATAAAGCATCCTAACCATGGGTGTAAACTAATATAATAATAGTACATTACAGTGCGTGTATGAAGGCATGATTATGGGTCTTGTACATTTTTTCCCGGGATGAGCCTAAAGAGGTCTCACGAGGTAAAAATCAATTTACACACTAGTATTATAAATTAACGATCTGATTTCGAGATTAGAATAGCATAAAATTTAATATACACGCCTTTCGATAAAAGCTATTTTACTATTCAAAAATTATAAAATAAGAATGCAAAATATCACCGATAAAGCAGTCAAAATAGAAATAGTGAAAATTTTAAATTAGCGATTTTTATTTTATTATTGTTTCAAAGTATGGAATATTAAATTTAACCCAAGTCGAATAAAGTGTAATTAATAAAAAAGTCTGACCTAAATTGAAATCGATATTTCTGAATATTGATCAACTTCTGTAAAAATAGCTGCAATATTATAACAACCATTTGCGATGAGTATTTATTACTATAGGTTCGATTTTTAATTATTATTCAAATTTATATTAATTGTAAATGCATGTGTATTTGAGAGTATACGTTGAAAATTAATTGAGACTAATGGATAAATTCAGGCATGTATTTGCAAATGATATGAAATCTTTTACGTATTGTCAGACAATCATGCAGTTTTCATTATCAAAAAGTGAATATACATATTTCATATTATTAAAAATATATATTTGTGTGTGAAAAATTCTCGCTTATTTATTATAGAAAATATATGATCGTATCGAGCATGGAGATACAAAAGTAGGATATTCTGTACATGGATAAATAAGAGTAAAAAAGTTATATATTATATACATTATACTTCCATTATACATCCCCTTCCATTTCAAGTGTTTAAGTATTTAAAATAGTTATGGATTTGGAAAATCCAAGTATCGTTATAAAATTTAAAAAGTAAAAAGCATTATAGCTTACGCAATTTGTACAACAAACATATACGTTTTGGAGGCTAGGGAAGGGCAATCACATTTAAAATATAAATTAGTAAACTCTTTTAAAGGCATTTATATTTTATTGTTTGAACATTGTTGTATAATTGTTTTTTTTTGTCGTATTGAGCCATTGTGTTTGTCAAATGTTACTATGGAACATTATATATTTAAACGCCATTATTTTTTTTCTACTAAAAAAAAGAAGAGGATTTTTCAGTATCTTAGTTAAATCGATTTTTCATTTATCGCCCCACTTTCACAAACTTGTAGTTAAAGCTCGAAGCGGTCATGTACTTTATTACTGTATACGCGAAACTCGCGCCGCGCGAGCTTTGTAATCACCCATCGTCGCTCGTGTCACGTTCGCAGGCAGGAATTCCGGCTGGAGGCTTACGAGGTGTCGAGCGGCAAGCTCCGACTGAACGTGACCAGCTTGACGGGCGACTCGCCGATCTTCCGCATTCCGATTGGCGGCCTACAGCCGGCCACGGTCTTTTACCTGGTCGCTTACGCGGTGAACGCCAAGGGCCGCAGCGAGGTATCCCTGCTCGAGGACATCGTGCTCGGCGACACGGAGAAGCACGCGGGTAAGTGTGCCGCCGTCGTCCCCGTCGTACTTGAAAGGGAGAGAGGGAAAGAAAGGGGAGAGCTCTCCCGCCCCAGCCTCCCACTCTCGGCTGAGCACTTGCCCATTATATATGTCCGCGCGACGAAAGTCGCCTTTTTTTTGTTTGACGTACGTACGAGTGTGTGTACGTTTCACTTTGCTTAAGAGCTTAATGCGCGGCCTCTTCTTCCTTCGTTACCACTCGCCCGAGTATTATATATTTTAAACGGCAGAACGCGACTTGCGCCCCGTTTAGAGCAACTCCCTACTCTCTCTCTCTCTCTCTCTCTCTCTCTCTCTCTCTCTCTCTCTCTCTCTCTCTCTTTATTATCTCCTCGACGAAAGTGCATAGTGCTTTGGAATTGTGTCAGTGATGTTTTGAAAATAAGATTACCCGGGCTTTTATCGTACGTTTCGAGAGCTTAAATGAGATGTGAGCAAATTGAGTTTTAGAATTTCAGACCTCGTAAAAGTGCCGAGTTTCTAATAACTTTTTAATCGATCATTTTTCGTCGATCTCTACAGATTTTCCGATGAACGGTCTTTTGATAAGTAAATTAAAACTAAAAAGTTCAACGCATTTGATTTGTTTCCAAGACAAAATATAAAATCAATACATAATTATAATTGAATTACTTCAAGAAATACGCAATTATTCAATTTATGATCGTATTTCCAGTATCAAAAAGTTTAACCGCGTCATTTCTCTTAAAATAGTAATTTTAACCAATCAGTCTGAAATGATATATGATGATAATTGGTTTCTCCTACAATATACAATATAGAATTTTTTGCGTAAAAAATTTTATGACAAATTGTTATAAATAATAAATTTTTGTGCTTAAATTAACTTGAAAAAAATATTTTGTATATACTTCATCTCTAACACTATAAAACCCTATTTTAGAATTCTGCACTCAATCGTTTTATTCCACCAAAAAAATAATTCCGAACTACGTCTATTTTTTTTTGGATAGTCTGCAGTGTTGTAACATCTTAATTAAGTGCTTTTAGCGAATTAAAACTGTTTGAAAAAGCATCTCGTTCATTTTCTTTGCGATAAATTGTACGAAAATAGTAATATTCAGCTCATAAGGTTTTTTCTTGCTCACTTTCTGATTTATCCTTTACACTTTTGCACTCATAACCTTTATATACTTACAGCTTACTTACATGGTCATTAATTTTAGACGCGTTTTCCATGGTAAACGTTCATATCCCAGATGCGCTTCGTACTCACGTTAAAACGCCTGACATTTCATTTACCATTATACTTATAGGTACTAAAATTCTATATTCCTTTTATTCTCAAATAGCTCTTATTGAACGTGCATGTGAAGGATCTATAGATAATACTTTTTACGAAGGCTACAGTATATGTTCCTTATATGAATTATAAGTTTTTTTTTTTTAATTAAAACATTAAAACAGAATATAAAATGGAAACGTTGTTATACGTCGTTTTGTTAGTCGCCAATGTTTGAAATAATCGATCTTCAAACATGAAAAATTAAATGGACTAACAGTAAATAATCAATCTTATTTTGATACTACGAGTCAGTTCAATCAAGTGAGATATACGTTATAGAATTATAAAATAGTACATTTCAACAAAAAGAGGAAGTTGATTATTCATCTCAGTTACGTACGTAGGGTTCCTTAGCTAATTCGCTAAAGGAATTGGGATCATTGCGGCTATAGACGAGTGAAACTCGAACAAAGAACGTTACTGGCTTTGTTCTTATACTCGTGGGCTTGAGACGAACGGACAGATAGACTGGCAGACCCAATCGACAGGCAAGTAGAACGATCGACGTACCGATTGACAGGCGCCCGCTCGCCTTGCGCCCGCTCGCCTTGCGCCCGTTCTTTAATGCATATTAAATGCATCGCTTGTAGTTTTCGGGGGGCTCGGTGGCATATACACGTGATATAAATTTCGTGAGCGAAGCGAGGAAAGTAACTTGCGCGAGGTAAACATCAACTTATGCATCGGTGTTTAACTTAATTTTTCACCACGAGAACCGAAAAATGCTAATCTTGTAAAAATTTTGGCTTCGAGGCTAGAATAGTGAAAATTAATTTGAAATTAATTTGACATACGTTGAAGCATATATCTTGTTTGTAGAAATTTTATAACATTAAAACTGATTGATATTTACAACAAAGAAATTTTTCTAGGCTTATGTTTCTGTCTTAGAAACTATGCAAAATAAAAATAAAAATGTATACAGGCAAATTGTAGGGCGAAAAATACTCTTTTATAACAATATGTAAAGACGATAAATAACGCCTTTTCGTATAATTTTTACTTACAACAGTCATTGTTTTATATGGGCAAATGCATTTTCCGTTGCCAGCCGTATAAAGTGCTGTTGTGTGCAGATATGTTTAAGAGCAATCTGTGTGTCCAAGTATCGGAGAGAAATGGAAGGAATATTGAATATAAAAAGGTATTAGAATAAAGCAGGAAAAAAACAATAACATTATTTTATTCTTTCGTGTAACAAAAAAATCTTCAACTATTTTCTTATCGACTTTATATATATATATATATATATATATATATATATATATATATATATATATATAAGGAGAGAGTACGTATTTTTACATTTTTATCGCAATCGAAACAAAGTTATTCGAATTCAATATTGCTCGAAGCATCTAGAAATACACGCATAAAAGCTCCTTTAAAAACTGCCTCTTCGTCCTTCGGTCCGGACGACAGACAGCTCGGTGAGCATGCTGCCCCTGATTCTGCTGCTGGTCGGCTGCCTGATGGCCCTGGGCGTCACCGCGATCTCGGTGATGCTGATGATGTACCGACGGCGCGGCACGACCTCGCCCGTGCACATCGAGCCCTACATGAAGCAGCCGATAATCACCCCGCCGGACTCGCGCAACAATTCCATGCTCGACGTCACCCACGGCGATCACACCTACTTCGTCGAGTACACCCTGAAGCAGGTGGCCGATTACCCCATCAACAATCAGCCCGACATCATCCAGTCGCCCCAAGGTACGCGGATATTAGGTATCCATCAACAAGATTATATTTTATTTATTTATTTATTTATTTATTTCATTATTCATTCGTTTATGTGGTATCATTATAATTTCATTCACAATTTCATGCACAATTTACCACATGTAATTTCATTTGGCAGTTTCTGTATTGGTTAAAGCTGTTTTACGTATATAGCTATCATTGTGGAAAAAGCTATTGAATGGAAAAAGGTAACAAGGGAAAGAATTTTATCAATAAGCATCGACAGAATATTATATATATATATATATATATATATATATATATATATATATATATATATATTAAAGATTTGCCATAATTAAAGTACGATCATTTTTTATCTCTATATGGTATAATTATAATTTCTATCCAAATTTAATTTATACTTCACAATTTTATTTGATCGATTTCATAAATTAATCTCAAGCACATGCTAAAACTATATTGCTAAAACTTTCGAAATTCCTCCAAATCCATAACTAAAGTAATTAAATCGTTAAAACTGAACGTTATCAGCTATTTTATTGATTATTTTAATAAAAAATTCTCGATAGAATTAAGGAATGAAAAAATCTATGGCCAATTTTATCTCGATGTTTATATATACATTTAGAAAATAATAATAAATTAAGAGATAGTAAAATACTGTGAAAAATAATATGTAAATTGTAGAAATATATTTAAAATATCCTATTTAATATATTTTTATATAATACAAAAATGATCGATGGTACGATATTTTAAACGAGTCTTTACAATAGCTAAAAATTAATCACATTCTAAAAGTAAATTTCAATTTTTTTAAAGGACTAGCGTTAATGATTGATATAATGTTGATTTCAACAGATCAAGAAAAAATAAAGCGTGAACCGCAACTTTTCCTCCCAGTTAGGCCGGATACGCTCTTTGCTCCATACGATGTTCATAAACAAGGTCTCCAGACGAATCGATGTAACGTATGTATTAACAAAATTTATTTCCCTGCGAATAGGTTTAGTAGCAGTGAAAACTAGAATTTTTTTAGCAATTATTTATTACTGACCGAATCGTAACACTCTACTATTAAAAAGTATAGTAAAAGCTATAAAACAAAATACGTATGTCATATACTTGGATTAATATTAAAAATTTTTTTATTTTAACCAATGATTAATATCTAAAAATACAAAATTCTAGCATAAAACATACAGATAAGAAATATAAATTATCAAATATGAACATATTTTTATTTTCTCAAATCTTATTCTAAATATTATATTATATAAGATGATTGAGGCGTACGATGGCTCGACCGCTAGAGCAAAGGACTAGTAACTTGGTGATCCGAATTCAAATCCCGATTGACACAAGCAGCGCTGTAATAATTTACATGTGCTTTGTTTACAAACACATCGTAGACCTCTGTCGCTCACAAGCACCAGTATTTGGAAGCATAAATAGAGCGACGTTAAATAACATTATATATATATATATATATATATATATATATATATATATATATTAAAGATGATTATATTATATGAGAAATATTATCGTGATAAAATATTCAAGGTTTCAGTATAAATATCTCACTTTCACTCTTACAATGAATATAAAGTTACATTAAACATCGAATTATTTCAAGAGCAGCTTTGTTGTTTGAAATATAAACCCCTCAAAATTTCTAGTTAAAATATTGATCATATTATCGACTATACTTGTAAACTTTTAAATGGAAATATTAAGGAGTATTTTATTAGCTTAATATGACGTTATATCGATCTCCTAACTTTTATATAATAAAAGCTCCAAGTTTATTACTGGATGAAAATGTAATTTTCAAATAAATCAATGTGCTTCTGTTAATTTCTATGAAGTTACTTAATATATCTACTTTAAATTCTCTTGCTTTCAGAAATCAGTTATAGAAAATAAAGGTTCCTGTAAATGATAAAGCTGAAATAAAGCAGTATTTGATAATAATTACGATAAATATACGAAATTCCAAATTTTAACTGCAAAAAAAATACTATGCACGTCAAAAGTATAAAAAAATTAATATAAACTGATTGGAATTACCAATATTTTGAAACAATTGTCCTATGAGAAAAAGTGAATTTGTTTTACCTTTCAATAGCCTTCAGAAGATAATCTAAATAAAGCAATTATCAATAGATTAAGGAAGGAATAATCTGACTTTTTCTTTCATTGGTGATCTAACTGATTTCACCTGAAAATAATCCTCGTGACACGTCGGAGTCTTCGAGAGCTCGCAACAACTGCTATTCGCAACAGAAATAATTGCTAGAATGGAATTCCAAATTAATTGCTTACCAATGAAGCATTGAAAATCCGAGTTTGTGAAAAAAAAAACTGAAATTATCATGACTTTTATTTTTGCTTTATTTATATTTCAAACTGCATTTGCTCTTAATTAACTATTTTTTATTGAGATTTTGTTGTTAGTCCGTTTTTCCAACATTAATAATCTAAAAAATATTAATTCGTTTCGAATATTCCTGGCATTGTATTCTGTCCCCAGCCAAATCTCGCCAAGATTAGTGAATTGAAAAAAATAACAAAGCTGATTGTGAAATGATTTATTAATGGATATTATAAAGATTTTAAGACCATTATTGTCCGTAATTTTACCGAAATCCAGAAGTTATTATTCTATTGTTTTGTACTATAAGACGTTTCTATTATAACTAATTATAGGACTTTTGGTCATTTGTGTATAATTCTATGTAAACCTTCAATAATCTGATTTGAATCTGGTTTTGTCGAACGATAAAGTGTAATATTAATGATTTATATTTAATTCACAGCTGAATCCATTTTCTGCAAAATCGTGGGAGCCTATAAGCTTTAAAGCAGATCGCAATCTTATGAAAGAAATTATTATCGCCAATTCTATACCTGGACCGGAGAGCTGCGTATAAACGTATAACACAATTCAGCGGCCCAAAAGGAAGAATCAGCGAAACAAATAAAAGTAAATCATGGCCTATTATTAAAAACACATCGATCGCGCAGCTTATATCATGATCCGGACGGATCCGTGCAACATATCAGACGAAAGCTGCGGACAGTTGTGAATTAGCGCTCGGAGCAAATGTCGCACGTATCAATCGCACGCACGTTTCTTGCATGGTACGAGGCTGCTATATCGCGGACGCAAAAAAATTAGTGAATATAAACAAACGATAATTTAAGGGTAAACAATCTTAAAATGACTCGAGCGCAGTATTTTCTCCCTTCAAAAGGGAGAAAAATAAACTCAAGCACACATCCTCGTATAGATTTATAGATACATAAATACATTATGCACAATAAAACATCTATCAACTGCGGGGATATGAAGAGTAACTGGTAAAACGCCCAGAAGAGAACGATTTAATAAAAGCGATTATAAAAGCGCGTCTGATTCGGATGAGCGATATTTATTAATATAAAAAAAAGGAAAAACTATAGTGACTAAGTATGTAAACAACGGCGTGTCCGAGATTAGGTCAAAATCTACGACTAAGAAGATCTTTGACAAATAGCGCTATTATATACATAAACACGGGTGTATTATTCCGAGTTTAATATATTTTGTGTCAAGTCTTAAAAACAGAGAAATCTTTTATTTATACGACCACTACCTCGAATCAATGAGTAATATATATACATGTATCCTTCGACTTGGAATTTAGCAAAAGGCAAAAACGTACAATATAATCAATTCTCACCAAAATCTGCATTGACGTATACTTTAATTAAACATTAAGCATATGTTTTGTGATATTTTACGGATTTAATTTAAAATTCTGACGAGTTAAGAACACGATTGCTGTTGTAATTAAATGACGATTTATTATTTTTAAGTGATATATATATTACATATTACTTTTTGTTCTTCAATTTAAAAACTTTTCTTCGATTTCAGTGCCTTGATTATGTATTAAAAATATTTTCATTTTTTTTAGAAATTCTACTATCTTCAACATATAATTCCTACTATAATTTAATATCATTTAATATACTAATATGAATGATCGACCAATTATGCATTTATGATAAACATATTTGACAAAAATATTTCTATTAATCGAAATTAATTATTTAAAGTTGCTAAAGAAATTTTAAATTTGAATTTTAAATGCATTGGATATTGTAAAGTTAACTTTTTTGTTTTTTGTTTTTTAGAATAACTCTTTTTTTATTTAAATCATAAAACTAATATTCATTTTAGTTTTTACTCGCACTTATCAAATGTTAATATATATTTACACCAACTTTCATACAATTATGAAGATGATATTTCTGACATATTTGTGACCTTTTATTATAAACTGTGAAACAAAACAATTTTTTGTAAAGAAAAAATGTATAAAGCATAAACAATTGTGAATAAATGTTAACTGAGACAGCTTTAATACAAAATTTGAATTTTTCTTATCATTTATTATTTATATATAATATATATATATATATATATATATATATATATATATATATATATATATATTCATATTGGCATAGCCCGTTACGACTTGGCTCATGAATGTGCGTAAAATTTAAACAATTAAATAATATATCTAATTTAATCATAGCGATTTCTATTGTAACTTCGTACACGTTATTCTTAATTGTTTTTTAATTTAAGTATAAAATTTCAATTTCAATTATTTAAATTTAAATTAAAAAAATTTTTTTAAGAAAAACAGAAAATAGGGAGGAAAATTATCGCGTTCCATCGCTTAAAGTTACAATTTTCTTCATTTTTCTACGTCATTTTGTCTTTCTATTGAATAGAAAATTCAAATTCAAACTTTAAATTAAAATAAAAATAAAATAAACAATAAAGTTACTGTTAGAGTGAAAAAGGAATAAGTATGATCATCAATACCTCGAATTTTCATTGTTTTTAATCTGATCGTCTTATATATCAATATATTAAAAGACGTTTAATGTATTTCCATCCCTGAATAACAATAAAATTTATAACTTTCAAAAATTTGAAGCTTTCGATAAAACGAAAAAGCATCTGCTTTTGATTTGGATAAAACTTTGAAATCTTCAATACGATCTATCGTAAGCAATCATTTTATGAAATTGATACAGATGTTTGTCGAGATATTTTTGAAAATAAGTGCTAATGTTTTGAGAGAGAGCCCAATGTACACTGTATTCGATATATTAGAGTAAATTTTAGTTAAACTTTATGAATATCTTTTGTCTAATTTATAAATTGAAATTCTAAACATAAATCAAACAATTTGGATTTTGATTTTTAATTCATATACTGATTCATCGTTCATTTGCGAAATACATTTTGAATTCTATCTAATTCAATAATGTGAATTCTGTTCAAATATAAAATTCTAAATTATCTTTGAATACTTTTCAAAGTTCTTTACAGTCTGGGCTACCTGTTATAGAAAAATTGATTATTATCACTCGATAAGATTTTTCAATTTAGTTATCAGGAGAGTTATCATTTACAATAACATTTTACTAAAGACTAAACAGAAAAAACCAACTTTCTAAATTAAAACTTTTTCAGTTTTCGGTTTTGCTTATAGTACATAATATCAGGAATCAAATTTTTAAAAACGGGAATGTTAATTTAATGAGAAAGTTTGTTTAAATTTGAGTTTTGATTGCACAAGTACTTTTTTGTGTTTTTTTTTTTAGAAAATTAACATCATCTTAGTTTCACAAATCATATATAAAAAATGTGTAAAATCGAATATAGTCAAATTAAAAATCGAATAATGTATTTATTGACATTTTATCATTGTTCGTTTACTTTCTGTCTCGGAATTATTGAAAGACAGCCATACTCTTAATTTCTATTGACTGTCCTACAGTCTATTTCTAATCATGCCAATGACCACATTTGGGCACTGTGGCAAATAGATCCGTCCTGATAGCACTAGATATACTTTTATTTTTATTTTCTTTTGCAAGCTCATCATATAAGCACGAGTGGATTCTTTTCATAATGATATTATAAATAAAAAGTATCAATCTTTAGCTGCCCTTGAGTTTTGACTTGTCTTTGTAACATTATAATATATTGAATACTTTAGTTGTAAGTAGCGATGATCAGTTATCTTTGATAACTCCGAATGTAATAAAGATATAATAATGAGTTTTTTTTATTTTAGCTTCGAATCTATAAAGACTATGAGGCTTACATTTAGTTTTTACAAGTTTATAGTGCAAAAACATACGTTCTTGTCTGTACATTAGATATACAAATGCATATACCTTATGATACTTAAATAGCTGTAGAAGTCTTTTTATAGGCTTGGGTAAGCACAATAAAAAAAAAAATTATGATACTTAAATATTTATATTACAGTTTTGCAAGTACCGAAATAATAAACACATTACAATGATATTTAGTCCTTTTAAGTATTATTTGACTTCTTTAATCACGATTATATTGTTTTCTTTATGTTTTTTATAAAGCTTATTGACTCTTTTTTATTATATAATGAGCACTACCAAATAATGTGGTTTAGGTCTTGCTCCGAAAATGAACATTTGCACTTGGGAGAGTCGACCACATTGATTCTGTACAGCGACTTCATTAAATTATAATGGTGGCTTCTGCACTGATTTGTGAATGTATTCACGTTTCTTTTGATATTTAGATTGTAAAACTATAGTTTTTATATAAATATATGTAAAACTATATATTTCTTCCAGTTTTCTGAGGTGTTCGATTTTGATCGCAGTTTTCACAGTAGAAATTAGATCCATATATAGCAGTTAGCGAAATTGCGGGTTTACTCGAGTGGTTGCTTTGGCTAGTTGATCGACAGTTTTATTTCCGATGATATTATTATATGCAGGTACCCATAATAACTTCACTTTTTTGTTATTGTTAATGATTTCACTTATTAATCTCAGTATCTTAAAAATAAATAATTTTGTTTTTGTATCTATTTTGGGCGAACTCAGGGTTTGTAAAACACTGAATGAATTCGAAACAATTATTGAATCTACTATATTAAGCTTCTTTATATATTAAAAAAAATCTTTAATCGCTATGCTTTCTGTTGTAAATATAGACGACTTGCACTTTATACTTTTAACCATAGTCATCTCGGCATTGTCACTGAAACAAGCGGTGTCCAGGGCCTGTAGGTTCGAACCTTTACTTTATCTGGTGGTATTCGAATTTGTCCAATGAATCTTTCATCTCTTTCCCAGATATTATATTAATAGTACTTGAATTATATAAGGCGCGTAAATCGCATTTAAAGATAACTAAGTTGCTGTTAGTTATAATTTTCCTTTCATATTCCATCATGGTACTATGCATTCGACGAGAATCGGGGTAAATTGCTTCGTTTTATTGTACTATAGATAATAATAAAAATTTTTTTAATTTTGCTATATAATAAAGTTTCATTATTTGATAATACTTTTAGTATGAATTTGTTTCCTAACAGTTGAATTCTACACTTATTGTTTTGGAATCTGAAAGTAATATATTGTTCGAAGTACTGCCTCTGTATCCCATTGCAATCCTGACCGCGGCATTTTGGATTCATTCGAGTACAGCAATGTACGGATCGATAGTCAAACTGTAGGTCTAGGAATTTTTCTGAGTTTGAAGCACAGATTTTTTTGCCAAAAATCATGATTTTCGGCTGCGTCGTGCTATTTTTATTTCTCTTACTAAAACAAATCATTTGAAATTTCTCTGGTTATAATTCCAAAATTGTATTTTCAAAAGGTTTTCGCAAATCATATTGATGGCTTCTTCAAATGCTCTGATCTCGTGGTCAATATTTTTGGTTGACATGTGCACGACGGCGTCGTCGGCAAATAGTAGATTTTGGAACTTGTACGGAAAATTATTGAATGATTCTGCCACATATATAGTATACAATAAAGGACTAACTACTCTTCCTTGTCTGAGTCTATTATATGCTATTCTGAGGGTACTGATAGTACTGATGCTTGTATCACTTGTTTATATTTCGTCTTCATATGTTAAAAATTTGATAAACTTGGCAAAATTTTTTCGTGCATCCTATTTTGGCTAAGAATTAGTCAGAAGAATATCAGGAATTACGTTGTTAAACGCTCCCGATACGTCAAGGAATGCAGATAATACCTATTCGTTTTTGTAAAATGAATGAAATATGTCGAACGTAAATGTGCTTAAATTATAATTGCAGGATAATTCTTTTTTTAATCCTTTTTTATTTTTTGGTATGACTTGTTGTATTTTCACCCACCACCGTAATCTAAGACCAACATAATTTCAAATAGATTGCAACAACATGACATCATCGCAATGGACCTAACTCCATTTCTGGTATGTTTAAGTACAAAATGAATGAAACTTTGTTTCTATTTACTAGGACAGGATTCCAGGTATATTTCATTCAAAATTTTCAGCAATTTTAACAGGTATGAGTGAAGGATATTATGAGGGTCTTCATAGTTAATGCCATCAATTCCAGGGGAGGAATGATCACCACTTGAGTTAAGTGCAAAGTAAAATTCCTCTCATGAATAAGGTACCTCAAAGAAGGATTCATTTCCTTCTAGATAAGCAGGCATTCAATCGGGATCCTTAGGAGCCCATGGTGAAGTGTATTAACAGAAAAAGTAACATTATTACTTTTTCTGTCTATCTTGTAGAATACTTAACTTATTAGCGTCTTCCGCATGTAGCCATTTACTTTTAAATAACCGTACTTTTTCCATGTAATTTGATATCAGTTGTATGTTGATTATTTCCGTAAAGTTTTTATAAAGCTTTTTCTTTTTTGTTTTGAATAATTTGGTTGCAATGGCTGTTTGTTTTTTGTGCGAAATGAAATCGTTTAAACGTTTCTAAAACTATTTTCATTTTTTAAAACAAGTCAATTCTTAACCGTCACGCTTTCTCACATTCGGCATCCCACCAGTAAATTGAATTGCGATGATATTTACTAAGAACCTTAATTCTCTTCTGCGAGGACTCGGCGTGGACGGCGTAGACAGTAACTGATTTATCAATTAATTCAGTGAACTAATCGTATTTATCTGCAGATGCTAGCGCCAGGAAATCATCAAAATTAAATTATTTGTATCGACCCCTCGGAGCTTTGTTTACCTTTTCCCAGTTTATTTTTTTAGACTGTACTTTAAAAGTGGGTTTGTGATATATATGTTTATCAACATTGACATTTATTTGAATAGGATAGTAATCTGATTTGCAAGTTTCCGAGTGTACGCTATAAAAGATGTACGACCTATCTGTGCCGTAGACAATAAGAGATTGATATTATATTTATTGTTTAATGTGGCGTCAATACGTGTTTTTCATCTCAAGATTATGTAATATTAAATTATTGCAGAAATGTATGGATTTAAGTAGTCTCGAATCGTTGAAGTCTGTTATCTCGCAGTTCCAAGCGATGCTCTTTGAATTAAAATCTCCAAATGTTATAGTATGCTTGTTGTTATTTTATTTGCCAAAAAATTTCCACCATTTTATAATGGAAGGGTGTACATTCGGCGGATTGTAGGTTACGACTAATATTATTTTATTTTTTCAGTTTGCGATTTCAATTTACTACGACTCTTGTATGCGGATAGGTAGATTCCAGGCTATTAAAAGCTTTGTTTTTAAGTAATATGAATTCAATTCCTCCACCTCGAGCCAGTTCAGGCGATATGTTATGAATCCTGGAAAAGAAAATTAAATAGGACTTATGGTATAGTGAACCAAATTTCCACGAGTACTAAAATATCGAAATTTGTTAGTATAATTTCAATTTCTTCTATCTTCGACATAGCCACATGGCAGTTCCACACAACTATTTTTAGATCCGTTGTTATTTTTTGTAGCTCTATTGGAATTGGTTGTATTTGATTTTTGTCTTCTTCAGTAGACTAGTCCAATGTAGAATCCATTATCTTTACCCCTGCCCTAAGTAATTTTGACAAGCTTTTATTTGACTTTGTGAAATGGCTTTCAATTCTTCAGTCATTTAGATATTCATAAATCTCCTTAGTCATTCTTATTAAATCTGTGTAATTATCCATATATTTAAAGACAAGAGACGGGTTTGAGAGGGTAGTTTGTAGCTTTTATTTAGTGCGTCTTTCATGAGCTTAATAAAATTGTGAACAGAGATCGGAAATTTTGCGATATTTTTCTCGGAAAGTTTGGAGGATGCTGGAGTAATGTCACTTGCAATGTAGTTCCGTTTAGTAAGGGTAGAGCCGTTTTTTTATTATCTGAGTCTATAACTATGTCTGCTTTTTTCTTCTGTGACGCCAAAATCGATGTTATAGAGTTCGAGTCAGAAAGTTTATTACTGCGCGTTCTTTTAAGATTCGTAATTCGTTTCTGCATTTGTGTGAGGATTTCTTCTCGTATATTTATTATCTTTTGTAAGCTATTGTCTTTGGAGATGACGGGAAATTCAATATTATTAATATGTTTCTCGTATTTTTTTACAACATGTTTTTCATTAACGTCTTTAATCAATAAAATATCATCGATGGTTGCGATAGCCTTTTTTGGGCAATATTTTTCAATATAACCAAGCTCTTTGCAGTGGAAACGTGTAATAGTTTACTTGGATGGTAAATATGTAATACCATTAGGATATTATTTACTCACAGATTTGTGAGAATATTACCAGGCAGTTTCTCTACGCCCAAGGGGCTTATATATACCTGTCTTCTAAAACTAGAAACATGCTTAAATGCCGCTTCACTGTGCCCTGCTTTTACCGATGTTATTTATGATTTCATCGAAATACCGCATTCCTTAAACTGAGTATTATGGCTTTGTTAGGTATTAGCGGGCTAACATTAGAAATGATGACTCTTCTCGATATTTCCAGTAGCGGCCTGATTTTCGTATTATATCCCAATACTGCTGGATTATTGTTTTCCTCATTTGTTAACTCTTTAGCTGTTTAGCACTACCCACATATATACATACTCGTTGTTCAGAGAATGGCTCCACTTTCGCTGAAAATGCACTAAGATAATCCTTGATTGAAACTTTCTCGAATGAATCTACAATTAATCCTTGATCAAAGGTCGATGGAATATAGTTATCCTCATAAGCTTCGGCGGTAACTTGAGAGCACGAACTTTTACTAGAAATATCACTATTTTGAATAATTTCGTTGTTTTCTTTGCCTCCCTGAGTGAACATTGAGGGCTCCATATTTATGACTTTTGTGACTACACCACACTGAGCGGGAATGGTGAGACAATAGCTTGGCCTAAGGACCGCATCATGTGTGTTGTCGCAGTCTAACACGTAAGAGCGTTTATAAATACATCTGCTCCGTGTCGAGTTTGAGACAAGACTGATATAATAATTTTCAATGGTTCATTTTAGTTATTCATTCAGTTAAATGACTATATAAGAAATTTGGATTTTCTCTGTTTTATTGTTCTCGACATTCGCCTGATATATACATATAAAACAATCAAGAATGATAGACTATTTTCAAGGCATATAAAATAAGTA
This sequence comes from Sycobia sp. Sy_11, assembly GCA_018907035.1. Taxonomy (NCBI): domain Eukaryota; kingdom Metazoa; phylum Arthropoda; class Insecta; order Hymenoptera; family Epichrysomallidae; genus Sycobia; species Sycobia sp. Sy_11. Next base: position 1,958,001 of record JACCIC010000036.1, read on the forward strand.
TGGGTTCTTCGAGTTTCTTATTTCAGTTTGTGAACAATATAATTAATGTTTACTTTATTTTTATGCATTTCAATAAAATTTGCATTTTGATAACTTATATCATTCATTTCTTCATTTCTTATTAACAATCTGAATTTTTTATATTATAGCCACGTTGTATTTTCTACAGAATTATTTCAATGTAATAAATCTATTATGATTAAAAAGGAGGCGAAGTTTGATTTTTTTAATTTGGTTAATAATTTTAAGAAGGATATGGTAATTTAATATGAAGTTAGCAGAGCCTATAGCGATGCTTTCAGAAATATTGTTACAAATTAGTATTCATATTATTCAAAATTAATATTACGAATTAATATTAATCAGAAATTACAAAAGTATAATTCATTTGTGATAAAAAGGCATTCAATTTTAAAATCTGATGTGTATATTTTGGTCAATCATTGCAAGGGTTTCTTCTGTAATATTGCACAATGTTAAGGACCAAAATTTGAACAAACACTCTTATCTAAAGTCGTGATCCATAATTGAAAAATTAAACTTTTCGAAAATATTTTTTAATTTTATAACAGATCATAACTCTTATAATAAATCAAATGAAAATCTAACCCAATAAATTAAGTCACACATCACGTGACTTTTGAAAGCATTATATATATATGAAGAGAGAGAGAGGAGAGAAAGAGAGAGATCGTTGAACATGAAATAAACTGTTCGAAATTGTTTTAGGCACCATGTTTTTAATTTTATTTGATTTATTATAGTTTTTACGATAACAATAATTCAATTGATGCACGTTATTACTATAATAATTGCCGGTCGTATGCGCTACGTTGAAATTTTTTCAGCTATATTTTTACATCAGGTCGACTCCAAATTTTCCAAGCTACTTTATTGATCCTTTAGTTCGTTTTCTATCGGCCTTATAGGAAATGTAAACTTGTTTAAATTCGTATTAAATATCAGATCATAGATCAAAAATCTGTATTTAGATCGATACGAATGTTGAGAAGCTATATTATCCTTATTATTCTTAAATAACTTTCTTGTTATTTAACATATATTTTTTTGTTAATAAAAAATTAAATGATATTAATTAATAAAGTAATATTTACTTTTTCTACTATAAAAAAAAATGTTATTCTATTATTTTCTACCATTCGAAAATTAGCATTATACAGCTGAATAAATAACCTTTCAATATTATATCTAAAAACTCGTAGTACATTCTTTCAAAAATATATTTGTTTATAAAAGTAATACTTTCTGAAACTGTATTAAAAATATACCTAATGTTAAAACATAAGCTTCGGCGTTCACGCATTTCAACTATTGCTTAAAAAATTCTTGGCCGTGGTTGAGTAACAGATGGGACAGGGATGCAAAATTCCACAAACCAAAATAGCAACGTGACCATCGTAAATATTAGTAATGAAGCGATTAACATCGGATGTTCCGATAAAAGTTTTCGAACCCTATTAATTATTCCAAGTTGCGTCTCCTCGTTACCGTTCTGTTGCAGATTTTTGAAGCATCGTATTCTAATTGGATCATTATCACGAGTATTTTTGACAGGCTGTGATTTATTGTCATTATTATCTAACTCGAGATGTTGTAAGTCGCACACTCTAGTTGGATCATAATCACATGGATTTTTCAGACATTCACAGTAAGTTTTAGACTTGCTCTCAGGATCTAAAAAGCTATCATCTACGTCTTGTATTATACTTGAATTATCATTTCTATTTTTAGGACAGACTTTCTTCTTAATTTTACAAGAACTGGATAAAATATCATTCTAAAAAATAAATTAAGAACATTGAAATACTCTAGCTTATCTAATTGTAACGAAGGATGTGAAAAAATGCTTTCTTTGCTTTAAGTTGCAAAGCAGAAAAAATCAAATTTTACACCTTTTTAGCGAGTATCGCAGTAAATAGAGTTTTCAGTCGGCAGTTATATATTAAAATATGTTTTACGCACGTGTTGTTTACTGGTGAGAAGAGAAAAAACTTAATTTTTTAACATCCTTCAATATTTATTACTTAACAGATTCTTGCTTTTAAAATTTGTTCACGAACTAATGTTACTACTTTGCAATTAAGTTTGCGAAGTTCTTGAAAGAAATCATCAGAATTACAAATGGGCAAAGTTGTTATTAAATTATTATAATTATTAAAGTTTTCCATCGAACAAGCTTCATTGCATAGACATTGTCCAGACGTCATAGTATTTCTTGAAAATAAAATTTGTAAACATGTTTTAAATAATATTAATTGTAAAACTGACACATGTATACTCTGAAAGTGTCTAAAATAGTTGAAGCTTTCAATTTAATCATGAAAAGCCTTCAGATAATATATCTTAGAAGTATATAAAATAAACAACTTTTCAAAATTGTAGGTTGGCATGTGAACTAATATGAGATCTTTAATACTCTTTAAAAATTTTACAAGTAGCTCAATATCTTTTGCAAAAAAAAATTCACAAAAATGTCCTTGTCCAAATTCAGAATTGTGTGAAGAAATAATGAAATCTTATCGCAAATATGATTTATCAAAAGTAAAAAAGAAAATACCAAAATTTGTAAGAGACACAGACTGTCCAGATTGTCCATGGTGTAAAAAGAAAAAATAAAGACACATATTAAAGGTAAAAATATATTTATTGCTTTAAATTAATAAATTATTCATTCATTTAATTTAATTTTAACAAATTCACTTCACACACACAACAATTTTTAATTAAAATTAAACCCTAGAATTTGAAACATTTTAATTTACACGCGGCTTTCGTTCCGGTGGTGGTTTCATATCTTTTTTTTCTGCTTGGGGCTCTTGCTTTATTTGTATGGCTATGAAAAAAAAAACATAATATTAATTGACATTCTATAAAAATCATTATATTAAAAATTATAAATAAGTTTTGACTCACAAGGTTCCACAGCTTGAACAGGTTTTGGAATTGGTAAAGGGTATTTTCTCGTTAATTCCCCTAAAAGCATATCAACTCTTTGACGCTGAAATAATGTGCTAGGTTCTTCTCTTACAGGAGCTTCTTTCTTAGCAGCTGCGGTCTTACCATTCTTAAAATCCCATGAATAGCCTTTACTAGGATGGTATCTGGAACATGCACTGGCTTCTTCAAAAGCGGATTGTATATGATGTACTGCAGATAACTAAAACAAATTCAGCAAATTATTCTTTCACATATGTTTTAAGATATTTATTAGTTATTATTAGCAAACTATAGTATATAATATTGTATATTTACAAGTCTTGAATTCACTACTGAAGCTAAATCTGGAGCTTGATAAACAACTCCTGCAATAATATAATAATCTGCTAATGGGGTTGCTTGAGCAGAACTGTGACGATGCTGTTTCCGTATAACATATAAAATTGGTTCTTGTACATGCAAAAGGATATATTCTAAGCCTGTCATATTTCTGTAATAAAAAAGTTATTATGTTCAGATATTATTTATTTTTTTAATATCATTAAATTTCAGTCAAGCTAATTAAATTAACTTGTGCTATTGAAGTCTATCTAAAACTAGTATTAATACCAATTTTAATCAAAATTCAAATCAAGTAAAGCATAATCTGAATTCAACAAATTAGAAAAAATTTCAGACATTTAAGCTTTTACATATCATATTTTTATATAAAACTATCTCCATTTTCTATAGTTGTACTATAATTAATTTACATACGTAAGCTGTTCTGGATTGAGACGTTGCATTCTAATAACTTCATTATTACATGTTTTATCATAAAAAGGATTTGACCTTTCTGAAAAGTAATCCATTATGTTATTTGGATTAAGCATTGGAATCCAAGCACTATCATGCCAAGATAATCCTAAAGGATTTTCTAAAAAATAGTTAAATATACAATTTTAGAGCAACTGTCAATAAATAAACTTTTATTTATTAAATGAAGCAAGTTTTTAAGTCTAATTAAAATTAAAATGCATACTTTGAATTTCAATATCATGTTTTAAATTTATTTCTTCACTTACAATTACTTTTAACTTTAAATTATGTTTTTTGTCTATTATTTTTTTTAATACAAATAATGCTATATTTGATTTAATATATATGAATTTTTCACTAAGCTAATGTAATAGATTCGTATGAAAAATATAATTTATAAAATAATTCCTTTATTTTAATATAAAATTTGTAATTACCTTATATGAATGATACATTTATTTAAATATAAATATAACATATTATTACTTTTTTATAATAAACAACTGAATGTTGTTAATAAAAGTTATAAACAGATTAATTATAAATTAAGTAAACTATAAAATGCTAAATTAAATAGAACATTTAATCAAAAAACTATTTAAAATTATGATATTTTCAAATAATAGTTTATCAGAAACAATCTTTAAAGAAACTAATTTTTATTTTGAGGTTATAAATTTATTTTTACTTTCATCAACAATAAATAAAAATAATTAGTTAATAAAGTATAATTTTATATTTACCTGGTACTGGAAGACGACCTGGAATCATAACGATTATTTATTTATATAATTTATCCGGCAAAATGTGACTAAACAGAAATTTTTCATCTGCACATTCAGTAACACTGTCAATTATGCTAGAAACATACACGCTATGCTACCTAATGCTATGTTTTTTCCCTTCATTTCCCATAATACTAATATCAGCTAATGTCTAACACATCACTAATATACAAGATCCGAACAAAGATATTATAAAGATTCTATAGAGGGTAAACAGGTGTAAGCTCCACTAAAATCCTCTCAAATTAGAGGCAGGTAGAAGGTTACACTCAAAGTGGTCACAAGGCGGCGACACTCTAAACACTGCTAGTTGTTGAATTAGATTGAATCAGGTTGAATCTTGAGAGAAAGATAAATATAACAAGAGTCTCTCTCTCTCTCTCACACACACACACACATATACACAACGGAAAAGTGGGGGAATTAAGCGGTAACCGAATTTATAGTTACCATATCTCAAACTTGAAACACTAGCAGAGGAGAGGCTTTCTACTGCTTTATATGGATTGTTTACTATACTTTATTGTTTACTCCGCCGCTGTTTAATAAACAGAGAAAGAAACTCTTCATAGCCTTTTTTATCTCTCTCGTTCAGATTTCTAAGCAGTAAGAAATGATACAGAATACAGATATATATATATATATATATATATATATATATATATATATATATATATATATATATATATATATATTGCATGAAAATTTCTAAGAATATTTCTTATAGATTTCTCGAAATAGTTTTCCCCAGATTTCTCATCGAGTTAACGCACGGGAAAATTGGAACGTTAGAAGTGTAATCGCGCACTTAGAAGTTAATAATAAATAGTATAAAATAATTACAATTAAAATTAGAGAAAAATTAAATATTTAAAATCTGCTTTAATTTGACAATAATAGTAACTTTTTCGGTAGAATTTCATAACATTAGTGCATCTATTATATTAAACTCAAATTATTTTATTTTCGGATTTGTGATGCCTTTAAAGGCTTCAAGGTAAAATAATTCATTTTCTTTTTCTTGATTTTTTACAGGTAATATATTTCTAATATTTTTCGAATGATATCAAAAGTCATGACAATGTTTAAATCTTATATACATATAAGATAAGTTATTATCGTAATACAGCGAGTAGCGCTGACTGAATCTATATGAATGATTGATTGATTTATTGGTATAGAGAAACTATTAATAAATTATACGAGTTTAATTTATATGCTTAAAAAGTAACTTTGATTTGAACGCCGCGGTGAAATTCGACGTTCCACACGAGTGATGTTTACAACTAAAGTCACTATAGATGTACTATACTGATGAAAGGGATAGGGATAGGGTCATAGCAGGTCATAGCATAGGGTGACTGGTGAGGGTCAAGTGCCCCGTTCAAGGAAACAGAGAAGAGTCAATGTGAGATCTGGTGCGTGATTCTCAAGGGAAACCTTCGAGCGATCGTCTACTTGGAGACTGTACCTAATATATATATATATATATATATATATATATATATATATATATATATATATCTATGTATGTATATGTATAACTACTCTTTTTAACGTTTCCTAAAAATAGTTGGCAGCTGCAGCAAGGCTATAGGTATATAACTTTGTGCACAAGTTTCTCACATGTTAGGTACTGTATATATGCATCAGAGGTTGGCGCTAGAAGCGAACAAAATGCGCGATTTAAATAGCCTGTCAATATGAAGATAAACAATACGTGTGGCACTTTTATAATAATACGCCGGCGAAGTGCTTGTGAGGTAGAGCTACGCAGGGCCATTAGTGGTCCGGGCGTTTCACAGAACATAGAGCACAGATACGCTATGAGTTGAAGTAGTTCCTCCTGGTTCTTCTCAAGCTGTGACAGCTCCAAATGTCAAAACACCCAAACTTTTCATCATACGTGAAATGGCTCGAAAATCAAGTTGCCCATTTTCAAATAAACAGAAAAACTCTACCATGTAGACCCTTGTAAGTCTTGTATGTTTTGTGCTTGTTTAGAAAATTATTTTGACTTCTCCCCTCAAGATAAATAATGGAGTTCTATGATTGATTAGATGTTAAAACTAGAAGTACGCATTGAAGTTAATTGAAGTTAATAAATACTGAGGAAATGTTTTGTACATTTGTGTGTAGATAATTTTTCTCAATACAGTTTGTTTTATATAAATCAATCCTATATATATTTATTATACATTATAGAATGGATATTTTTATACCCCACAAGTTTTTTCATAGTTCTAAAATTATTCCTTGTATCCTGTAATTGGAATGTATATCCTGACTAACAGTGACTTAATGTTTTTATTAGGATGTGTGTACTTCTAGGGTTTAGTGTGGTCTGAATTTGGTAGATTTGATTGTGTTTTGGTTTACCTGCTTTTCAGAGATATTATGAAAGATTCCCGCTATAATTTAGTTCCACTTCACAAACGACCTGATTTGCTACAACAATGCTGTAATCTACTAAACTCTGAATGGAAACGGAGTAAAACTGCACGGTATGTTAGTGAAAGAGGTAAAATGCACCCATGCATTTAACTTTTTTTCATTAAGTTTTTCTTGAAGATACTTTCCATCATAATCACACCTGTGCATTTTCTACATGCTTTGCTTTCCATCAATGCAGAATATTTTTAATTTCTTTTTATAAACAATAAGATAAATTATAAATGGATGTATATTACTTTTGTGTTTTTCTTTCTACAGATTGAGGAGTCTGAATGTATCCTGTGATAAATTTCCAACCTGCCTTTTATTACTTGATCAAAAGAATAAATTACTTGGTCACTGCAAAATATCGTTAACAAACAATTCTAAGGACAGCGTTGTTATAGAATCATGTAATAAATTTACTTTTAATAAAAATGAAAAACTATTTTACTGTTGAAAATACAACATTTAACTTTATTAACATTTAAAGTCAAGTCCAGTTTCTATTATATTCAATAGTAAACAGTTTAGTTAAAATTATTTTCAGAATATCTAATAATATATGCTTTCAGTTATAATCGATCATGCCCATAGATCCCAGGGTCTTGGATCGATGTTGCTTCGCGCTGTAGAAGACTATGTAATTAAAATCGGTATTAAAAATATTTACCTAATGACTAAAGGTCAAGAAGGATTTTATTTAAAAAATGGATACATCATTTCTGAGCCAATTGAACAATTGAACACATGTTTAGATTTTGATCAACTTTCTTGTCCAGTCAATGAAAACGATACAAAATTGAAAACGAAAGAAGAAATATCAGTTGGCCCTCCACCTCCACCAATGCCAACTGATTTCAGGATGTCAATCTGTCTTACAATACCAGAACGTACTTTTATGAAGAAAAAATTAAAACCTTACTAATTAAGAAATGTATTTTAATAAAAATCATTTATTATGAATAAATTTATAAACATATAAACAAAAAAAGAAAATATAAAATTAGCCATAATTTTGAATAAAAAGAAACTCATATTTTCAAAGAGCTTAGTTTTTAATTTATTATAATTCTTTTAATCTTATACTAACAATATAAAAAATGTATTGTCTAAGGGCACTTCTCTTCCTAATTCTTTTGTTATTGTTAAGATTTTCTTACACCATTATCATACTTTATTTGCAATACCACAAATTTTCTGATAATTCTCAGGTTGATCTAAGCATTTTATTAAAAATGCACCTAAACTGTATTTGGATATAGCTCTTCCCGGTGATTTATCATATTCAATAATATATTTAGAATAAGGGGATTCTGAAATTGTAAATCAAATAGATACATGTTATATATTATAATTTTATATTCTAAATTAAATTTTTTTCAATAAGTTACCTGATATATGAGGTGGTAAAACTGCAATATATTTTAAATCTGATTCCTTAATAAGATCAAACATTCTTTGGTGGTCTTCATTTAAATCTTTAAATATAGCAGGAACTTTTTCAGGATTATAAAATAAAAATGCTAGAAAAAATATTTATGTATAAGGTGCTAGTTTCTACGAAATTATACTTTTTTGTTTAAAAAAAACCTTTAAAAAGATCTATAAATTGCGATTAGTAATTCATATTTTGATAACAGAGAAATATTTAATTTAATTACCTGATAAGCATACAGAAATTATGTCAATTTTATGTTTTTTCATAGCTTTGATAATATTTCTCATACCATCAGAAAGAACAGTTGTTGGCTCTGTGCATAAAACAGACAATAAATATTAATCTTTATTAACAGCTCTTAATTTACGATTCATAAAGATAACATACTTAAATCATTTCTAGTGCCAAGTACTACAGTAACTCCATCCATGCCAGATATGGCTTGTGAAACTTGCTCAGCATTTCTTACATCCCCAATATAAGACTCAACTTTAGCTCTAAGATTTTCAGGAATTTTGTTCTGATCCCTGACAAATGCTCTTGTTTCTAATCCTTTAATTATTAAAAATTGAGAATTATGATCAAATTTTTAAGTTAAAATACAAATCACACAATATATTGTAACATAATATAATAAATTATTAATTAACTCATCTGACATAGAAATAAAATTTATTTTCCAAAATCGATTTCTATTTTGATTACTAGTATATTTACATTTGAAAATTAAAGATTGATAAAATAAGGCAATCATATATATATATATATATATATATATATATATATATATATATATATATATATATATACATATATATATCCGCAATCATTAGATATATACGCAATCATTTTATATATATATGACACAATCGTGTCGGAATGTACAGATACACTTATGCTTAAATTTAATAAAGCTTTGAATTAAATAATATATTCATTTAATTATTATTAATTAATATCTATTTAATTAAATTATTCATTTATCTAGAATAGAATCGAATTTCCGGAAACTACGTATATAGCGCAATCTTTAGGCATAAAAAATTATTTTATATTTATGAACAAGATAAAATTGCCATGAAACATTCTCGATAAAATAATCCCCTACTAAGCAGAGATTAATATATATCGAATTATAAAGTTAAAAAAATTTAACATATTTGTTTGAAAAAAAAATTATTTCCCAATCAATCAATATTATAGCTACCATAGCCCGCAAATGACTCGACATGATTTGTAAAAGTCAATAGCGAAGAAATAAACAGTGCAAGCTAACAAGAGCAAACATTTGAGAAATAATATATTTATAATGTAAAAGTGCACCTGCATTAACTGCATATTCGAGAGCGCACAAGCCGGTAGTTCCTGTGGCACCAAATATCACAATTTTCTTCATCACAACCTGCAATCAGCGTCTCGCCTATACAACCTGTCTGCCTGCAACGACATAGATTTATATATACATATGTAAGAAGCCTATGTGGAACCAAAGATAATGAGAGATTGCCGATGCCATATACGAAAGTATACGAAAGGCTCGACAATTTTCGAGCGCCGTGAACGTGCGCCCTCCATAGGACCAACTGCTACACTAACGTAACAACACGACGCCACAGTGACATCAGCATAAACTGGCATAAATTTAGTGTGCGCACTGCGCATTTTCCTATATCAGCCTACGTCACGAACCGTGACATTGAGGTATGAAATGAAGGTATGAGCTAGTATGAGAAATCGGTGTACAAAATTGGTGAAATTATATCAAGTCGAAAATGAAAAAAAAAAAAGAATTTTCTTGTTGTACCTCTTTGTATAAAAATAATATATAATTTCAATATATTTTCATGCACTAATTACAAATATTACAAAGTTTTGGTTTCATTATAATGGCGAAAACAAAAAATAACCATTTTAAAAAACTGTAAAATTATGTTTATCGCAATTATCTTGGAAAATACGATAAATTTCAAAAAATACTTGAAACAAAACTTGTAGTCATATCAAAAACACACGCATATGCAGTAAGAAAATTCGCTTGCAAATATAGATGTATAATTTTATTAATTATTTATTGTTTTTTTAGAAAAATCATTATAAATGTTGAATTTTTTATATTAATGTTCTGCTTTTTGACATTTAGTTTTTTTTTTTAATTGATCAAGCTGATGCTGTCGGGAAATTAACCAGTCAAGTTAAGAACGGTTTTTTATTTTTTTTTCTGAAAAATTTTGATTGAGGTGTCCAGTTTTTTTGCTATCTTAAACCTGCTTAAACGTTCACGTTTATTTGGTTCTGACGATTTTTTTATTGAACATCTATAAATTATGTAGTCTGAAAGAGAGACTGAGGAAAATATGCAAAATAGGTGTGAAAGAGAGATCCGAGCAGACCCGAGTCATGAGCTTTATTTACCTCTGTTACATAATTACTGTGATTGATTGAATTCAAATATCCACCAACTTTCAATTAATCACTGAAATTGTGCGAGAGAGACAAAAAATACCTCACTCCTCTCCTGCATGGCAGAAAACCGCCTCCTATCAGTAGCTATCAGCCCATTATCAGCCTATCACTGCTACCTCAAATCTGCTCATATCTGATGCTATCATTTTCCCTCTGCTTTGCGCACGCGCGTGTGTATGTGCGTGCGTGTGCATTCAGTACAGCAGAGTTGACTGGTTCAGCAAGATTATGCATGTATAGTCATGTATAGTATGGTATCATAAGAAGACGGTGACAGGAAATATTTTATAAAAAACTTTAACAAGTAATTATATTATGTTTTGTGTTATATATTTTATCTCAAAATCAATGGGTTATCTTAATTAAACTTTAATGCATTTTTGTATTTGCTACTATAAAAATAATAATATTAATTAACGTTACCTATTAGCTCATTTTCTTTTTCAAATAGTAAACTGTTATTTCTAATAATTTCAAATTTTTAAAAGTTGAACGTGTTATTTATTTAAATAATGTGTAATTATTAAAATTTTGAAATTTCAGTTTGATCTCCTCCAATCCTTCAATATTATAATCAAAATGCCAGCTGTAGTAATTGGAGCACCTCAACGTAGTGAGCAAATGTGGCAAGCACTTAAAACACATATAACAAAAGAAAGGCAACGTAAAAAACAAGGTAATAATGTTACATAAATGCATAATTTAACGATCTAGTCAAATTTTTTATTTGTTTTAGAACAAGAAGCTGATGCAGAGGAAGAACGTCAAAGAAAGGAGAGAGAAACACAGCAAAAGCAAAATGTAATGACTTTGGGTGAAACACGAGAACAAATTTCAACTTTAGAAAATGAGTTAACACAGTTGAAAAATGAAAAGCACCAACTGTTTGTACAACTCAAAAAAGTTCTCCATGAAGATGATAATAGAAGAAGACTTATAAAAGAAACAAAGTAACTAATTCTGTTATTAAGTTAGAATATATTGAAACTGATAAATTAATCAAATTTTTTTCCTTCAGTGTATGTTCTGAGCCAATGCAGCAAGTTGGTGGATATATTGATTCTGCTACTGTAGTACATCCTCATTTATACCTCCCTCTACCAACAAGAAGTCCATTATATAAGGTTACAGCAGCCACACCTGCCCATACTTTAATATCGAATGTAAGTTTATATTGTTTATGTATAAATTTAGTTATATTATCAAATAATAAAATTATATTTTTATAAAGTTATAGTTTTAATATAAACTTCTAAATTCAAGTAATTTTTAACCTTTTTAATAGCAAAGTCCTTTAAAGAGATCTCATAGTCCTTCACCACCACCACCACCAGTTTCATCTTATCATCCAGGGTATGGTTATAAGCCTCCTCCATCTATACCAAGTTATATTCCAACTCCTTCCAGTAAGTATAATATTTATTTGCTGTTACATGATGTAAAATGTTTTAATATCATCTATAGTTTCATAAAGTGTTATTTTGATGTATGAAACCACCAATGGTTAAAATATTTAAAGATACTACTGATTATTACTATAGATCCTGATAAATATTTATAAAATATCTACTAGTGATGAGTCTGTAGGACTCATCCACATAAATTTAAGTAAAATAGAACAAAACTGAGATTTTGATTACTTTTATTTCTTTAAATTTTTTTAAATTTTAATTTCGATTTATGAACATTGTTTGGTAGAAATACCAATAGTATCTAAAGAATTTACTTATTAAATATTGATATTTTTATTAATTTTATGAGATAGTACATTGAAAAATTTTTACTGTGGAACACTACTTTTAATAAATAATTTTATTCAAAAACTTTATAAAAAAGGATTCAACTGCAAAATAAGTTAGATCACATTTGACTTTATTTGCAAGATATTACCAATGGCAAGCTTTCATTTTTACAGAATCTGAGGAAGCTGCCAGAAGGTCTAACGATTCCCGAGTTGTCCTCTGGAATAGTAAGTGTATAATTTGTCATTTAATAGTATAATTAAAATACTCATAGCATCCAAAAATTAGTGTAAATATTTATGTAACAAATTAACGCTTTATTGCAATTTAAAACAATTTTAATTAATTATTATATATATATTTTTATATTATATTTTTATTTTACATACATATTGATGTATAATTTGTTTGAATTGATATTTATTAATCATAATTTTTGAAATTTTAATTTTCTCAAGCATCATTAGACAATTATGGATAAAAATTATTTAATATTGTTAATAATAATGGGTTTTATTTGTATCAACCTACGTATTTATCGTTTTTCTAAATATGAATTTTTTTTCTTTATACAGAAGCCCCTAATCAATTTCCTGGTTCAAATTATTATGGTCCTGCAACAGGAGCTTATGATTTTGGTCAACCACCTACATCACAGCCATTGCCGCGTGTCCCAGAACCTGGAAAACCTGTATACCTGACTGCTACTCGGGCTCTATTACCAACTATTCAAACAGGTTTCAAAGCTGGTCATAAAATAAATAATTTCTTTTATCAACTATAAATAGATATTTAAATAATCATTTTGACTATTAACAATATATTATTATACTAATTATTATAAGATTTATTTAATTTTTCTTATAACAGCGCCTTATACTGAAGAGAAATTTTATCCACGACCAGGAAGTCATGTAGCTATACATAGTGGGGCAATACCAATTCAACAACCACCTCAGGTATTTTTATAGGCCTTTATTTTTATTTTTAATTTTTAAAGGTGAAATAATTTTCATTTAATGAACATACTATAGTTAATATTTCCATTTATTTGAATGCAAATAAATAAGAAAAAATATAGTTCATATTATTTTCAGTTAGTTTTGTCATGTCTATGCCTAGTGTTTTTTAACAACTTATTTTCATATTATAACAAACTACTTATTTATAAATGAGAAAAGTATAATATGCTATTGAAATTTTACTAATATGTTAGTCAAAAATCATAAAAATTATTATAATTTCATAGGGCGCTAAAACAGGTAGTATAACAACAGGTTACCCAGTTCGAGCTCCTCAACCTCCACAAGGACCTTATCCTCCACCTCCACCAGGAACTTATGTCAGCGTGGCTGGTGCTAACGTACCAGGGCGATTATTATATACACAACCTGGACCACGATATCTTCAACGAGATTAAGTAATTATGATTGAAGAAACTGGTATTATGTGACTATAATAGAAAATAGTCTGATTTATTTCTATAATTGTACACCATGTGTAAAATTAAGCAATGCAAAAAATAGATAGTAAGATTGCAATTCTCATTCAACATTTTATTTTCTTTTTTGTATATTAAATCTCTAGAACATTGAAATAAAAAAACAGCTTTTCATGAAATCAAAGTCCCATTATTTTTGTCAGTTATAAGTAAGAAACTTGTTAAATGAAATTTATATGCTATAGCCACCAATTACTTAACAAAATTAGCTCTAATATAAATGATGAAAAATCAATATTTACTATAAATACATAAATATATATCAAAATTACTATTATAATTCTAAAAAAAGTCGCTTAACTTTGTATTTATTTACATTACATAATCTTAAAGCCTATTTGTTTTTCTTTATTTACATGACTATCGATAAATAAATGACTTCTTAAGGCTTCGCGTCCTAAAATATAATCATCACATAGTTGACAATGTATTTCAATATTTTCTGGTAATCTTGGATCACTAAAATAAAATACATAAATTTTAATTTAATTTTATATATAAGTTTTTATTGAATAATATTTAAATTAAACTACTTCTGTAAACTTACGAAATTGCTAAATTCCGAAGTTCATACAAATGAAATATCATGTCTTCTGTAATTTCATTGCGATCTTCAAGATATAGAGCGCAATGTAAAGGATAAATACTATCTTTTTTCATCACTGCTTTAGACGGCGGTATAAATAAAGACTCATCATAAAGACTCCACTTGTTAAAATTTATAAGCTCTCTATTTCTTTTTAATATTTTTGCTGGTCGATCAGTTAGCTTTCCTAAAAATTCATATACTTTATTTTGACAATCAATAGCTTCTTGAGCTAAGTTATTCGTTTCCTCTGATTTTACACAAATTCCCATATTCATCCAATAACGAAGTCGATTTATCTGTGAAATATAATTTAATATTATTGTTAATTATAATTAAAATCACATTTAATATCAAATAGATAATCATAACTCATAACAGAATTAATAATTACATTTTGTAAGTCTTCAATGCTTATTTCAGTATCAAAGTGTACTTCCATGTCATGTTCTGGTAATAAAGAAGCATTGTTTCTTCGATCATAACCCAAACCACACAGTGCTCCCACATAATGTGTACCAGTCAAATTTCTTCTCAACTCAATCTTTGGTGAAAATATTAAACATATTAAAGATGTAAGACCTGCAATGTTAGGCATTAGCGTTGTATTACGTACACTCAAATGTGTTCTGCTTTGATTTTCACTAACAGCAGAAGACACTAAAAGTCGTTCGTGATTGTTTTCTGGATCAGTTTCTAATAATATTGAATTAACTGATGCACTGTCAATGGCGACTTTCTTATGTGATGCAAGTATAGTAAGGCTTGATAGAGTAACCTCTAGAGGTGAAGATGGCCCTTTCAATATTATAGACGATCGACAGTCTTCTTCAGATGGTGGATCTGGATATGTATTGATCAAAAAATTTTTATCATATTGTAAATATTCTAGATATTCTAGATGCCTCTCATTATAATCATAAATCTTTTCTCGTAGTTTATGATTATATTTAGAAAAATAGTTTTCTTCTGTAGAATCAGCAAGCCCATGACTCACAAGTACATTATTTAAATTAATATAATTTTGCTGGTCACCTCTTTTATAAACTTTTAATTGCAGAGATACGACACTATCAACCACTGAATAAATGTCGCCAAAAATACAGTAATTTTCTTGTGTATATTTGTGAAATAAATCACAGGCATCCTTGGACCATAAACCATTAGCATCTCTTTTCTTTGATGGCTCAATATTTGACATGGTACATTCAAAGGCGAGAGCTCGTATATTGAATACTTCATATTGACTATTTATTACTTTCAAATCAGCCACTCTGATTGAATAACGAAAGCCAAAATCAATATAAAAAATATTAGCCACATCCTCACCTTTTACTTTATAGTAACTTTCTATAATTACTCGATAAATTTTCTTATCTTTCCATGGTGCTGCTACAAGAGACCCAATAATTGGTAATCCTTTCACAGATGTTAATGTTATATTTTTTGGATCGTTTAAAAATTTCTCAATTTTCAGACGTTGTTGTAAAGTTTCATTGTCACGAATATGTACCCAAAATTTGCTTGGAGTAATAAAATTTATAATTTTAATTGGAATAATGGTCACATCTAGAGAAGGTAAAAGAGGCAGGACTGCAGGTATTGCGTTTCGAATGGCGTCATAATTATCTTCATTGTAAAACATGCTACAAGAACTCTTGGAAATTTTCAATTTTTCAGCCATCTATAATAAACATTATAAAATATGAATGTTTTTAGTATTTTTATTGCCCTCCATAATTTAAAGTTATTAATTTAATACAATACTTATTGATTTTGCAAGGTCACGGGTGTCAAAATAAATTAACCCAATTTTGTAAAAATTTATGAGCAATGTTTCATCAGACTCTGAAATTGATTGTGAATGAAGAAAAAAAACCAGTTGTGGTCCTGCAATATTAATAAGTATCATATTAAAGTTGTGACTACAAAAAATATTGATTCCTTAAATAGAATAAAAATTCTATTCTGATTTACTATAATTATAGCTTTATATATTTCAAATTAAGTAAAACTGGATATACTTAAACCCTTCTTACTAAAGCATAAGAAAAAATTTATACTTTTACTTTTTTAATTACTTATTAGAATTGAATTCTAAATAATAGCAAGATTATTATCATAAAAGCCATGATTAAAACCCATAAGGATAGCATATCTAACTATATTCAGTATTTGAAAACATTTTAAAATAAAAATTATACATCTTATTAAAGTAGATATTTTATTGTTAATATATTTTTAGTCTAAAATTCATATTTTTTAAACCAATGCTCAAGCTGCTTATTAACTACTAAAATATCAAGTTAAACAATATAATCCACAATAAAAGTATATTCCTTATATATTATTTTTTAGATAAGGATAATACTACAAGAAAAAAGTACAAAAATGTGAAATACGTAAATGATATAAGATATAAATACATTATACAAGATACCATCTTTATTTTGAATATTTATAAAACTAATCTAACAGAAAAGATGAATCTTTTACAAACTGTTAATACTTTTTTTAATTATTGAATCAGACAATAAAAGAATTACTTTATTTACTGTAAGATAGACTATAACGTAAAAATTCAAATTAAAATTATTCAAGACCTCCAGTATTATTCATCATCTCGAATTTTTTATATTATTATATATCATAAATCTTATGCATATTATGATTCCATTATAATAACCTTAATCTTGATAAATTTTATTATAATTTTTTTTAAACAGTGATTAAAAAAATTTAAATTTTTAAAAATGAATCCAGAAAATTTTATAATTTTTTTGGATTTATTACTTTTAAATATATTTTCATAATGTACTTTATAAAAAATATTTTGTAAATTAAATACATAAAAAATATATTTTAAATATTTAAATTAAATTTTACTATTTAATTATTTCATCAAATCAAATACATATATATTATACAGATAGATTACCTCTTTCGAACTTTTTAAATTAAGTACTTTAACAGCTATGTCCATTCCTAATTTTTTCATCTTTAAAGCTCTATAAACAGACAATGAAACTTTTCCTGGTATACTTGCTTGCTTTTTTTCAGTACCATAGATTTTATTGTCACTGAACATTACATACACACGAGATGAACCATCAAACTCAACAATTGCTTCATTGTATGTCGGTATAACGTTTTTGAATATTTCTTGAATTCTTTTAGCATATAGTTTTCCAGGAAATTCTGTTTTCCAGCCATGTAAACAAATTGTTCGAGTTGGATCAAGTCCACCTAATGCTCTTGCTCCATGAGTTTCATCAGTCTCTAAACCTACTTCATTATTTCTCACAAAGTAATTTGGATAAAAAGCTCCAGCTATTACAATTTTAAGTATAAAACTTCGGTCCACGTCATCAAAAACGATTTTTTTTGGTCCTACAGTCTCTTTAATTCCAAGTTGTTCAAGTCTTTTAGTTAATTCACCTATTAAATAATCCACTTCATGCAATACCTTAAGCTGTATAAAGTTTCGATTAGCCCATGTTCTTTCACTACTTGTTTTCTTTTTAATACGATGAGCAGCAACCTCACGCTGCCAGACGCGATATGCATTGAGAAAAGCTAAACAATCGCTAGTAGAGCCATCAGCCCAGTGGATTTTTGCATTGTAAGCTTCCATGCGTTTCTGGAAAGGATTGTTAAACATACTTTTGTTTGCCATACTTGCACTCATAATTATTGTATCACGTAGAACATTAAAAACATGTCCTAGGACTATTAGTTTAGAAAGCTGAATTTGTATAGGTAATGCAGCCATGATTCTACCGAGATCAGTTATTTCACCATCAATTTTACTAAAAGTGTTAGGAGTTTCAAGTAGACCTCCAGTTTCTTTTAGAAGAAGGATAGTACGTTCTAAGTTACATAAATTTGGTGGATCAATTGCCAGAGCTAGTACTGCTTTTGGTTCTCCCATATCCAGGAGCTTTGTTTGGAGAACTAGATTTTCAAGAGGTGCACGAAGAATCTCAGGAGTGCTTTCAGCTGGCAAATTCTGCAAATAATAAGAGATTTTATTATAATATGGAGAATTGAAAGTTAATATTTGTAAACTCTACTAATAGAAGCCACCCTATTTCCAATGTAAAATTAATATATGCTGCTAATTTTGAAAATAAAATTATACAGTTCATTGATATAAGAAATGTATTAAATTATCTTTTTTAATTACTATATCTTCACCTCATAAAACTCTTGTGGAACAAGACGATATACTCTTCCATCCATTACACGACCAGCACGTCCCTTACGTTGTTCACAATTTGCTTTACTAGCCCAAGTTAATTCTAAACACTGAAAATTTGTACCAGAATCTGTTACAAGCATTTTCGTCAAGCAAAAATCAATAACTGCAAATTAAAATAGTTTTAACAAAATAATAAAAGAATATAGAATAAAAATAAATTTAAAGAATACATTTTATATTTTACATACCATATTTAATATCATCAATTGTAATACTACTCTCAGCAATATTTGTTGATAAAATTATTCGTCGACATCCTTTAACTGTATTAGAAAATATCTTACTTTGTTCTTCATGGGTAATACTAGAATGTAATATAACAATATCCCATTTTGAATGCTCATTTGCAGCAGTCATAAGATTATGCATTTCTTCAATTTCCCAAATTCCTGGTAAAAATATAAGAGTTGCATGACGTGGTCTTTCACCATCAGATTCTACAAGGTCTTCTTCATCGTATTCACCTTGACTATCAATATCATCAAAAATATTTATAAGTTTTATACAAAACTTCATCATTTTTTCTGTAACTTTAGGCTCACTTCTTGAAATTTCTGGTAACTATAATCAATATAGAAATATATAGTAATTATAAAGAACTTAAATGTATAATAATTTTACAAACAGTGAATAAGATACATGCACTCAGGGACTTATGCATATATATGTATATCCATTAAAATTTAAAGCTTATTTAAATTTAATATATATAAACTGTAATTTCAATTAAATCTAATTTAAAAATTATACTTACTGTTCCTAGCATTTCTAACTCACATAAATAATGAGTATGTATTATAAAATCTCGTTTTTTCCCAACAGAGACTACAGGTGCTGGAACAAATCCAGTTTCTGTTGGTATTGAAAAATAATCTGAAAACTTTGTCACATTGAATGTAGCAGACATTAAAATAATTTTAACTTGTCTAGAATTAGATCTTAAAAATTTTCTAATAACTAGTAGAAGAAAATCCATTTCTTGATCACGCTCATGAACTTCATCTAAAATAACATGAGTAAACTCAAGCATATTTTTTGCTGAAATCAACTTTCGTAAAAGTACCCCTGTAGTACAATAAATTAATCGTGTATCTTTAGATACATTACGATACATTCCTACTTGGCAACCAATAAGCGTTCCCAATGGCCAATTTCTTTCTTCACTAACTCTATTTGCAATGCTTAGGGCAGCTAATCTTCTTGGTTGAGTTACTAAAAGAAATAATAAAAATTATAAAAGAAAAATTAATTTCTTAATATAGTTTCTGACTTACCAATAATGTTACAATGCTTTCTTTGTTTATAGCAACTATCTAAAATAAATTGTGGTACTTGAGTTGATTTGCCACATCCTGTTGAACCTTCAATTATCGTTACTGAATGTGTATCTATTGTTGCTGTTATTTCATCTTTATGTACATGAATAGGAAGACTGTTTTTGGAACGATATTCAAAGTCAAAAGTATTATAAATTTTTGTTAACTCTTCATTTTCAACTTCATTTGTAATATTTGGGGTAGTTCCAATTGACATTTCATCTATTTTCCCTACATCTTTATAATTTGATAACTTTACAGCCTGCAAAAAATAAAATTAAATACATTCATTTTGATATTTGTAATTGGTGCATTCTATATTATTCAAAGATTGAATAATATTAAATATTTAAACCTGTAAAGCCTTTTCATTTTCTTCTTCAACATATTTTTTAACATACTCTGTTCCATTTAAACAAACTTTTCCACATATTGAATCTGAAGGAACTGATGGTATATTTTGTTCACAATTAGATTTCTTTGGCCTCAAAGGAACTCTTTTAAATTCTTTGTTTGCTTTGAATAAATCTAATATATCCATTTCGTTATTTCTATAATCAAACGATATTTAAAAATATTTTATAAAATTATGTTCAAAATTATTAGTTATACAATAAATTATTTCTTTTAAAAATAATTGATATCGAAAAATAATCATACACCTTAGTTCAATTATAGATAACAAAGAAACAATAGAACAAAGAACCGATATGCCGAAGTTTAGGTACAATATAAAATGTAATAAAAAATTTTAACCTAATAAAATATTTATAGAAAATAAAAAAAAATTTTAAATATTCGACTAATCATCTACTAGGTATTTTATATCCAGTGTAATTAAATGAATACATTTTGTTGATTATTCTTCACTAGCATTATTTCATAACTTCACCTTATATTTTAAAGTAGTTTTCACATAATAAAAACACCGAAATACTGAGAAAATAACTTCACCAACTAAGCAACCAACCAGCTTCACGAATCGCAGCTTCAAACAATATTGTTTATATCATGTACAAATTATTAATTAAGAATAAAAGTACAGTTAATTTTAAAAAGTTTCGTTTATAACAAAGAGATGAACAATTGGAATATTATAAGTAAATTGGGGATAATTATATATATTGTATATCTTAGAATTTAGATATTATCTATATTTAATTTCTTTAAAAGATTATAGCCCTAAAATTATCTCTTCGCATACTTATTATTTATTAATTTATAATATATATTCAAAAAGATTGAAGTTGATCCTTATGTGAATCTATTCTTAATAAAGATTGGACCAGATTAGACATTCTATATATTAATATTATATTATAACCTGTTAATTATAATCAGTTATGAGTTATAACCTTTTATATACCAACCATCAGAAGTTGATACAATCGTGCATAAAATCTTTCATAAAACCAAGATAAAATCAAACCATTATCCATCAAATATATATATATATTTTCTGAATACATGAAAAAATGATCATTTTAGACTGTAAATGAGCCTTTCTTACGTTTGCGAATCTCAAAAAATCGTGTCAGCAGATCAAAAATCATCAAATAATCCCAGTTATTTCGGGGACTTGGCACGTGCTGCTAGCTGCTAGTTCTAATTCTACTGAAATCAGCTGAAATCATTGTACAGAATCGCGTATATAGCCTTTTCATGTATGAGATGTGATTTGGAAGCGAGTTATATTATATAGGCACATACGTAAATTCAGCGTTGATTTCTCTTATAACTTAATCCTTTCTAAATATTTCAGATTTAATATGGCTCATTTTGAAGATTTAATAATAAAACCATTGATTTTATAGAATAATATATCAATCTAATATATTCTGAACAGTAAGTTTTAACAGAAATGAATAAAAAAACTATACAGAATGATTCCTAATAAGAGACTTGTATGTGCAGTAAAGTAGTTTGTAATACTATTTACTTGGTATACAGCACAAATATAAACTTTGAATTACATATAAATATATCAAGCACATTTCAATAAGTGATGGCCAGGTCTTACGCGATGTTCCATTGTATTTCTTTGTAAAATATAGATTTTAAAAAAATATATGCAAAAGACGAAAAAATTTTAAATATAATTATTTATTGAAATAATTGAATTGCTTAATGTATTCTATTAGTTTTTAGAACAATAACCATTCTAAAAAGGGGGTATGTCTCAAAACGCGGGACTATAATAGGGCTTGGTAATTTCACATTTTGAATGAGCGACCGAACACACAATTATAGCAGATTATTTAATACCTGGTGGATATTGAAATTACTCAACCACGTGTTCCATCCAAGACCTACTCGAAATTGTTTATGAGTATACCTTATAAATCTCGGATGTTACCGAATATGATACCATTTATTTAATGGAGTGCCTTTATTCGGTTTCCGGATCTCGCCGACGGTACGAATACACTAATTGAGTGATAATCCACAACACAATCCGTAATTTGTATCCATAAATCCGGATATCTTTTATTTTCATTATTATGACGAACGATATAAATATATAGAATTTACTTTTTCGCGCGTCCGCGACTGTTTGCTATAGGTTGGATACCAACCAATCGCAGTATACTATTAATAACGGCATGTTTACGGCATGTTTAATCATCAGAGTGCAGACTACACTGATGCGGATGCCAATCAAACACTTGCAAACACCTGATATCTATCTGATATCTTATATCTGATATAATATGCATACATACATTTATATGTGCAATGCATACATGCATTAGTATTCAATAGAATATATACATACTTAAATTTAAATTTAAAATGTTTACAAAATCCAACCATATTTTAATAACAGAGTGCATGTGGAACCTTTAGCAAAGTACAGTTAGCCCTGTTGCCAACTACCCTACTCTGGAAAAATTATTCCATCAGAATGTACTTTTTTACCTTCGTCCTACGTGTCTTTCTATTGTTATATGCTGATCGATCGCAAAGAAACCGCAAAAAGTGTATATATTGTATTTATTACAAAACAATATACTAATCTTATAATAAAATAAAATATCAAGTTTTGTAAACAATATTTTTACAATTATTAGATCATAAAACGTATAGAAAATGCCAAAAATAAATAGCATTGATCAATCAAGTTTAGATAATACCAAAGGATAGTATTTTCTTTCAAATAAAGAAATACTTTAATTATTTATGTAAACAATATTTATAAGAAATAACTTCAAAATTAAACTCTACAAATATGGCAAAAAGTGATTGTAACACTGAAAGCAAAAATCGAGGAATCAAGAATATAATAAGGTCAAATCAGAAAATACAAAAAAATAATGAAATAGAATATTTGTAAGTTTAATATTTTGTATATTTATATGAAACATAATCTAAATTTTAATTATTTTAGTTTGACTTTGTGTTTGTGCTTTATAGTAACTGGTGGTTATCATTCGGAATTATTCTTGTACTTACAAGTAGTACCAGGTTTTATAAAGTACATGAACCTGCTCATGTTTGGTATTTTTAAATGAATTACATTTATACATTGTCATTGCAAATATGAACTGTAATATAATTAATAACACAACATTCTTTTAGTTGGGATGAAACTCATTTTGGTAAAATGGGTAGTTGGTACATTAACAGGACATTCTTTTTTGATGTACATCCTCCTCTAGGAAAAGTAAGTAAAATTTATCAATATTAAATTAATTTATAAATAACTCAAGTAAATAATGTGTTACTTTAATGTACAGATGCTGATTGGTTTATCAGGATATTTAACAGGATATGATGGAACTTTCAGTTTTGAAAAACCTGGAGATAAATATGAAAATATTAATTACATTGGAATGAGATTGGTAGGTTTTTATGTACAATGTAAAAAAATTAATTGTATAATTTTTATAATGGTTAATTATTTTAGTTTTGTACATTCCTGGGTGCTACAATAGTACCATTGTCATTTTTGATAGTGTGGGAACTTACAAAATCTTTAAGAGCAGCTATTTTTTCAGCAAGTTTGATTCTTTTTGGTAATTTTAATTGTAAAAAAGTTTTTTTTAGAAAAATAAATAGACCTTAATTGCAAATTTAATTTGATAGATGTTGGATTGCTGACATTAAATCGTTTTATACTTTTGGATCCCATATTATTATGTTTTATGATGTGTGCAACATATGGAATGACTCGAATAAATTCTTTGCAAAATGAACCATTTTCACTTCAATGGTGGTTTTGGATGATATTTACTGGAATTTCACTTGCTTGTACTATTAGTGTAAAATTTGTTGGATTATTTGTCGTATTGTTAGTTGGATTTTATACAATTTATGAATTATGGAGAGAGTTAGGTAACTTAAATCAACCCGTTGTAAGTGATTTTTATATAATTTCATATAAAAGAAACAGTAGTTTTATGTATAAGACATGAGAAATTATCATCTTTATTTTTAGATGTCTGTTCTCAAACATTTAATAGCTAGAATTATTTGTCTTATAATCATTCCCATTCTTTTGTATATGACTTTTTTCTATATTCATCTTGTTGTTTTAAACAAGAGGTAAGCATTATTTACTTAAAAAACTTTGACATAGCAATATTCTGTATCAATTTATTTTAAAATTAATATAGTGGAACTGGAGATGGATTTTATAGCTCAGAATTTCAATCTTTATTGGAAGGTAATTCCTTACATAATGCAGAAATGCCTCGTCAATTAGCATATGGAGCAAAAATAACTTTAAAAAATCGACGTACTGTAGGCGGTTATTTGCATTCACATTGGCATCTATATCCAGAAGGTGTTGGTGCTAAACAGCAACAGGTAAATTTTTTTTTCTTTTCAATTTTTAGAAAATTTAAATACATATTATTAATTATTTACATTGATTAATTTTAATACAGATAACTACTTATTCACATAAAGATGATAATAATTTATGGATTGTAAAAAAATATGACACTGAAGAAATAGCATTGGAACCAGAACTAGTTAAACATGGTGATCTTATTCGTTTGGAACATCTCATTACTAAGCGGAATTTACATGCTCACAAAGAAATCGCTCCGATATCTAAAAAACATTACCAAGTTACTGGTTATGGAGAGGTAAAGAGACATAGCTTATTTGAAACATTTTTAATGCTAAATAAATTTATATTAGTATAATAATATTAAAAGCTTAATTTGTAGAATGGAATAGGTGATGCGAATGATGTTTGGAAAATATTAATACAACATGGATCAGAAGGAGATATTATTGAAACAGTAACAAGTAAATTAAAATTTGTTCATTATTTACAACACTGCGTACTTACATGTAGTGGACAAACACTACCTAAATGGTAAATACATAAGCTATTCTTAATTAATAATTGAATTATATATTCAATACAAAATATTAAAATATTTTCTAATTTAATTTCTATGTAGTATTTCATTTCAATATCTTATTTTCTCAAAACTTAAAGCTAAATCTTACCTCACGTTCGCTCCATGTTTTTTAAGAATTATGCATGTAGATCAGAGAAAACCATATGATTAAATTCAGTAAAATAAATATGAATTAGAAAAACTAGTTTTAGAGTGGTCTGTGTATTAAAACTACTCTAATGAGATGTCCATGTCATATTTTGTAGATTTCGAAACTAATTTCCTTAAGCATTACACATTTTTTTTAGTTTCCATGTATTTTTACTTTTCAATATCTTTTATTTCCTCACACTCAAAGCTAAGTTTTACCTCACATCCACAACATATTCGTCCAGGGTTATGCATGTTGATTATAAAATACCTTATAATCAAATCCAGTGAAATAAATTTTAATTAGAAAAATTCGTTCTAGAGTGGTCTGTATATTAAAACTACTCTAGTTAGATGTGCATTTCATATTTTTAAGCTTGAACACTAAATTTCTTAATTATAAACCTTTTGGACACATCATTGAGTGTGAAATATAATATCTAATAGCGATCAACAAAACTACAATGTTTTAACAGCAGCTCATATTACTACTTAACTTTCTTGATTATTGATTACAATATTACAATATATAAATTATTTTACAGGGGTTACAATCAACAAGAAGTTTCTTGCAATCCCAATATGAGAGACAAAAATTCTTTATGGAATATTGAAGACAATAAATATGAAAAACGTAAAACTTTTATTAATTTCATACATTTATAAAATATATTGATTTTTTTAAACTGAATTTTTTTTAGTACCAAATGTTAGTTTGCAAGTTTATGCCCCAGGATTTTTAAAAAGATTTTTTGAATCACATGCCGTAATGTTACAAGGAAATTCTGAATTAAAAGCTAAAGAAGGAGAAATTTCTTCCAAGCCTTGGCTATGGCCAATAAATTACAGGGTAAATAATTATGTAGTTAATGATAATTAACATTCTCAAATTATATATTATTCATTATTTTAATTAAAAATATTTTATTAATTGTATTTTCAATTCTGCAAAAATGTAGGGAAATTTTTTTTCTGGAAATAGTCATAGAATATACCTCCTTGGTAATCCAGCTATTTGGTGGGGGAATCTAGCATTCTTAATTATTTTTATACTATTATACATCAATACAGCTGTGTGTGAACAGCGAGGTTGTCAGGCAGATCCAGCCTTAACTCAACAGAGAACAGCCATTATGAATGCTGGGGGTTGGTTATTTATTGGCTGGTTACTGCATTATGCACCATTTTGGATTATGTCAAGAATTTTAT
>JACCIC010000036.1:1990000-2090000 GCA_018907035.1 Sycobia sp. Sy_11
TCATTTTCAACTATTATTATTTCTTGAATTAATATAGGCTCAAATATGAATGATAGAAATTATATAGAAAAATAAAAAACTAGCTTCGAGAAAACATTGCTTAACTTACTTTTACATAATATTAAATAGCACTTTGAAGTCAAATGAGAAATGCTTTGTGTATAATGCTGAATGTACTAAAGCAGCTCACCGTGTTGATAGCTGTAATAAATTAATTGTGACCTACTTGCTTCGATGTTTTAGAGGGTGCCATTTTCAATGGTTTCATTTAAAAATTTCTCAAAAAATTTGGACAAAAATATCCATCAAGAAAAGATAAATCATAAAAAAATGTTCTTTAGTTTTTTTAGATTAAATTTTAATTAAACTTAGTTAACCACGATCACTTTAAAATTTATTTGAATATATATATCATGCGATATTCATTGGTTTTAGGTCTATAAAATAATCATGTGTAATGGAAATGAAAAATCATTTTTTAGAAAAATTCAATTCGAAAAATGCGTTTTTAATTATTTTTGATTATTTGATGGAATGATTTTTTTAGTATTACAAGAATAATAGCCATTACAAAAACCCCTTCAAGAACATAGAAAATGTCGATAGCAATTTTTTTGGCCTTATTCAGTTAAAAAAGCTACGTAATCCTTTGAAAAGGACAATGACTCGTAGCAATATAATCATGTTAATTTATTCACAAAATTAGGACTCGAAGTTTAGATACTACTATGCTAATCGAAGATTTTATAGCGTCACTCCAAAACGTATAGATTGGAGATTTGTGAATCCCTTTGACGTTTAGTTTATTGTGTCTATACAGTAGTGATTATATAGGTTATAATTATAATTAAAATTATTATTAGTTTATTAGTTTTCTCGCACTTATTTTTTTAATTTTAAGACATAGTTTGGTGACCTCTCCTCCCTTCTCGCTCTCTGTAGAAAAGCATTATATATATATATATATATATATATATATATATATATATATATATATATATATATATACACGCGATTTATGCCAACTTTTATTCTATATATTTATGGATAGTTTTGTAAAATCAGTATAAAAAAGACTAAATACAGTTCTTATCCTTGAACAACTATAGTAAATGTTTTCTATTGATTTTCACGATCAAGCTATTATTCTATCGTCCATCAGAGAACAAGCCTTGTCATACAGTATATAAGTAGAAACAAATAACAAGTTTTAAAATAAATGTACAGAAATATTTTTGAATTTTATAATAAACTCAACTTAGTTTCGGATAATGAACCAATTAGTATAAAAGTGAAATAGGACCAGCGCGGAAGCATCTTCTGACATTTGAAAAAAGTTTTGTTCAATCGGATCAACAGTTCCGAATTAGTTTTATTTAAATCGGATCAACAGTTTCGAATTATTGTTGGACAAATTGAAAAAAAGTAGGCGTTCAATTGAGAACCTCTTTCTTTTTCGAAGTTGATAAAAAAATGGAACCAATGCTTATTACTTGTCATTTACTCTGCACTTGGACTCACATACATGCCTTCAGTGCGTTACGAGTCAAAGCAAAAATTTTATTGTACGTAATAGATCAGACATAACTACATTTCACAATGCCCGTGGCAGCTTGAAAGTTTGACCCTGTATCCTACGTAGGTTCCATTTCTTTTTAAAGCGATAGAATATTAACATATAAAAAACTGAACATGCAAGCGTGCGCGTATGCACAATCGCATGTGTGTGTACGCGCTCGTTTGTGTGTATGTCTGTCGATGGGAATATTCGATATTCTAGCCAAAGTGTTCACACATAGTTCGCACTGACCTGAGAAATAATTTATTACGTGCGACTTACAGCGCTCACCACCTGATGCGTCAATTTAGATTGCGCCAATAGGATGTATATATATGCGCGAATAAATGCATAGAGTATATATATATATATATATACACGCGCGCGCGCGCGCGTGTGTGTGTGTGTGTGTGTGTGCATGCATGCATGCATGCATGCATGCGGATACATACATGTGACGAGCAGGCCTCTGCAAACATCGTGCGAGCCCCGGCCCGGTGGCACGCTCTTCCCGTAAGTTTTTACGTACTCTATTCGTCTTTATACCCATTATATACTTTAGTTCCTTCTCGATTGACGGTGTCGTAAGAGGATAAAAAACGTATTAGATAGTAATAATATTGTAGAGAGCTGTTCTGATAATAAAGTGTATTAAATATATATATATAAACCGCATGTTGCGTATTATAAAATGCGACAGCTGATATATATGTTTACTTACATATTGGTTATTATACATATAGTACAAGCTATGCGGTATTAGGAACACGTGAGTTCATGTAAACATTTGGTGATTCGCGCGTATATGCACTTACTTTTACAGTCTCGTTTGAAATTCTCATTTTATTATTTTATGAAATGATAATTGGCGATTGGGATTGTGAAAACTAGAATCTTCGAAAATTTATTATTAATGCTTATCTAACCAAAGATGCTTTTGATTTTTCTTATAAATTCGTATGTCAATTGTCGAAGCAGGTTGAGATTCGTTTTGTTGCTACGAAAAAGAAATTATACGTTATTTTGGAAATGTTATATTTACATGAATAATTTGTCATTTGATCGAAGATTATACTATTTGTCCAGATATGCTTTTAACATTAAAACCACCTGCGTATATATTTGCTGTGTAAAATGAAAGATTAGATTGTAGAAGCAAAATTTATCGAAAAATTTTATTTGATTTAAATACACATAACATGAAGTCTCTTAAGGAGCTGTTAATGTCAAAATGAGCTCTATTTTAAAAACAATTATATATGTAATCATTAAATTAAAGAAAATATTAGTTACTCGATGCTTTTATTTACGTCTAGTTTAAATTTTGCAAAATATCAAGCAAATTGTTCACACGCTGAGCAACTGAGAACGTGTAGAAAATTTTATGTATGACTTTTGATGATGATCTTTTTGAAAAGGTGTTTATTTATACATTTCTGTATATCAATACCAATTTCTGAATTTTACCCCAAGCACATCTTTATAGCATAAAAAAACTAAAATGCATTTTTTATAACGTTTTCATTGATCATTTTCAAAATACAAATTCATTATCAAAATACAGAAATTTCTATTTCTAAATGTTATTCTAGTTGACCCTTCAGGGGTGAACAATATATAAACTTATTTTCATGTTCTTTGACGGATTTATCAATAACTGAAATGAATTGGATTTTTCTTGATAATATGGTTACACAGTTTAATATCGAAAAAGATAAATATTTTATATTAATCTATTCTTAATGAGCTGAAAAAAGTATAAATGTACTGTTACGTATTTTTACATTTTGTTTTACAAGTTAGATTAATAACAATCAAAATTTTAAGTTATTGAGAAGCATATTAATCGTTTTTTTACTTACGTAAAGATTAATGGATGGATTGGTCGAAAATGAAGAAATTTATATCCGTTTTTATGAACAAGCAATAATTTATTGATTTTATATTTTAATTTAATTCATATTGTTTTTAATGATTATTTTTTGCAGTATACAATTTGTGTTAAAATTTTCATATTTATAGCTCCATTAATAATCAAGTTGCCTTTTTATTGTTATTGTAATCGACAATACAATAATGTTTCTTTTTAAAAATGAGACCTTATTTATGTCTTCTTGCCTTCGATAGAAAAAAACATCTTTGAAAAAAGAGAGCGCAAAGCATGTATAATATAATCGCAAACTTTTTAATAAAAAGTTCTTGGATACTTTCTGAAACTCCAGTGGACAAATTGATGTACAGCATAAAAAATACATTAAAAAATTTATCGATTCGTAGACCTGAATCGGCAGCGCGGAATCACATATAGGCTATTGCTCTCTGGGGTACTTTTTGGCACCCTCTCGTTATTAAAAATGTATTGAATTCTCGAACAAAAAACAATCGCTGTAACGAAATAATTGACAAAAATAATCTAATATAAAAGTAAAAGAGCTATGTCAATGCTAGGGAGGAATTACATTTAAAGATTAATGTGTTATAAACGAACATGTAAACAGATGTAAGTATTCGATAAGAAATTTGTTTTATGTATTAGGATAGGATAGGATGGTATAAAATGTATAGATGTAATGCCACATGAACCAATACTATATGTCAGAGCTAAAAAACAAGTGTGAGAGTTCGATTTCCTATTACTAACTCTTTTCCTTTCTCTTAAAGACTATTTTATTCTCTGATCAGTTCATAGTGAACTCTTAGAAACGTATCTGCAATTGACAGCGACTACTTGTTTTTGCCATTATGTTTTAAATTAAAAGTACACCAAGTACAATGGCTTTTAAAAAACTACAAAACTAACGCATAAATAGTCCAAGAGCTCGGGTTATTTTAATCGTCAGGGATCGCATAGATTGATTCTCATATCTCCACCCTCTGGACGAATGGGCCAAATAAACTACACAAGCTTTCAGCACACGTTTTTCCGCGCATTCATACCAATGTCAAAAAGCTTCCTATCTATAATGCTTATGCGAATCCAACCCCCCCCCCCCTACACGCGCGCGCGCACCTACACAACAACATGTAAGGTCACGATAAATCTATCTTATACACGTATGTAACTTTTGACAGAGCGACGCCGGGCTCCGAAACTTGCCCCAACAAGCTTCACTCGCGCGCGCATCGTCAGCCCATGATCGCTGGGCGAGCGCAGCGACGGGAGCGCGGCACCATGCCGATTGCTACTGCTGCAGCAGCAGCAGCATCATTAGCAGCGGCCTCGACACGTCGTGCAGCAATACGCTCGCGGGCACCGGCCGCCGATGACGAGGCGCAGCGCGGCCGCTAGGGATCCCCGTTAATCCGCGCGAATCTGCACGCGCTCGCCGAGGCTGCCGTCGCCGCGATGCATCGTCGCCGTGAGCCGCCTCCGCCGCCGCCGCTGCTGCTGCTGCTGCTCGCGTACTGCAGCTGGGGCCCCGTCTGGCGGTCGCCCGTGGCCGAGGCGGCGGAGCGGCCGACGAGGCTGGCTTACCAGCCGGGCAACGTACTCGCCGACTTCCTCGCCTACCGGCACATCGCCATCGTGCACTTCGACGTGCCCGAAAACGCCGCGTCGGCAGAATTCAAGTGAGTCCGCGTCAATTTATACTCTGTGTATGCGAGTGTGTATGTGTTATTCGTTTGGCCGTTTGGTGTAAATGCGTGATCGCATGCCTCTGTATAGAAAGTGTATGTATGATGCTATTATTGGTTAAACGTATACCTTTAATGAAGATCCATGTTAAAATAAAGGAAGGGAAGTGTTTCATAACACATTACTATACTTACTATAAAGACACATGATTATCATTAGAATATTTACTATATTTACTATATTTCGATGTACACAAATTTAAACAGAATTTTTATAAAAAACCAATATAAATATATAGCAATTATCAATAAAATTATAAGTAAATTTTATCATAATTCCAAGTATGCCAAGTTTAGTTAATTTTCGTGAAACATTTCTCTCCCTGTATATAATTAAAGTTAATTCTACATCTCTAGATTGAGCGTGTGTTAATAGCTCTTTTAATAGCGCATGTTTAAGTGCATTTTGTCCAATTTCGCACTGAGAATGCATATAGACGTACATTTTATTTTTATTTTATTATACGTGCGTTTTATTGACATTTAATAATACTGCGCTCTATAAAGATATACAGTTAGCTAATATTGTTGATAATTTAATGATTCGCAAAAGACACTTTATAAATTTAAAATTTCATTTATTTGTCAACATTTTGACCATCTCCAGAAATTATTATAGTTCTTATCAAAATAAATGTTGATCAATAATTATTACAAAATCATTTCTGTTATTAAGTACAAATAATTCTGTTCTTGTTTTGAGAAAAATATCAATTTTCTTATTCATTAAAAAAATATTCATTAAAAAATGTTTACTTAATGCAAGAATACTTTATAATTAACTTCATTGAATATATTTTCAGTGTATCAGTGAATATTTTCATAAATTAAGAAAATAGTTTTGTTGCTATAAAGCAAAAAAATATTTACTTTGATAATAGAAAAATTTTTCATTTTATTTCTTATTGATAATTATATTCAATCAATCCCAATAGTTTATGTATAGGAATTCGAAATTTAAAAATCGATAAGAAGAAGAAAAGATTCAAAAGCATAATTAGCACTAATTCGCCTTTATATATGTACAAAAAATCAACCAGATTCACAGTTAAGGAGCAAAAGACCGGAGGTATTGGCGATTGTTATGCGCGGGACGTAACGATCCACATGAAGGCGGGCAGTCTGCCACTTGTCAGGCCGGATGGATCGAAAATTGGGGCTAAATTGCTGGTGGGCAGACGACGTCACTACACGGTCGACGCTCTGAGCAACGGGGACGAGCACGTTGTTAACATAGCCGCGCCAGCGCCTGGCGACTGGTACGTGATCGCCTACAGGTCCTGGTTCGATCCCAATAGCGGCAAGATCCAACAGCAGGGTAATTTTATTTATCGTATTATAACGACAAGAGTTATATATATTATTACAGTCAAACGCCTGGATGTTTTTTTTCACACATCTCTAACGTAACTGTATTTAATATAATCTGATATAATATATAATTATACAGGTCAAAGTGATTTACTTCTGGTCACTAGTACGGCGCGTCAGAATCAGTTGCGATAAAAAAAATGTCGTACTCATAAAGACCGCGCTTTGAAAATGCGCAGAAGTTTTATTAGCTCTTTAAATGTGCACGGAGAAACCTTGAATTCTCTTCTTTTTTCTTTTTTTCTTATTGAATAAACTGTAACAGCATTGGACTATGTAGTATTGACTAGTTTTCAGTCCTTACATTAAGAGACGAAGATATTGTCCATCGTAATATTACAATACACTAATCTCTCTATATAAATTAAGTAGATCTGTACTTGTTTCTAGCAAATCTTGGCAATGAAAATGTTTAATAAGTGAATATCGATATATGCAAAATTATCTTATTGAATCAACTCTGGTGAACGATTACTATATATATATATATATATATATATATATATATATATTTATTTATTTATTTGTTTATTTATTTATTTATTTATTTGCTATATTATCAAAATGAATGAAATAGAATTACTTAATATACTCATAAGAGTTCAGTCATTTCAATGCAGAATCAGATACTTTCAGATATATTTAGGTACTTTCAGGCATGTTAAAGCAGTTTTAGCTAACTTCAGGCAGATTCTGATTGATGCCGACAAATTTAGATAGATTTCGACAATTCAGGCAGTTTCAGTTTAGTTCTGTTAAGTTTACACAAATTTAGACAAATGTAAGCATGCACTCGTAAGTTCGCGAAAGTTCAGACATTGCTAGGCAGATTTAAGCATTTTGACACACATTCAGACTTCTTCAGTCAAACTCTGGTAGATTCAGGTGTCTTTGCGTACTTTCAGGTATTTTCAATCACGAGTAAGATAATTAATTAATTGTTGTTTATACATTAAGAAAAATAGCAGAAATTCTCCTTTTATGTTACAAACTGTAAAAATAATATTGGGTCTGCAACTTAATAAATTCGTATTTTCGATGGAAATTAGGGCCTTATTTCAATAACAAAATTCAAAAACACATTATTTCAAATATTGTCTATCGCTAGCGATGGTTTTATTCCATAGTTCAGACAATTTGTAGGTTCCTTTCTAAAAAATTTCTTACATTCTGAGGCTTGGAACTAATGAAACCAATTTTGGATAACTTCAAATAAAATCAAGCACATTCTGGTGAGAGCATTCTATAGCGATTAAAACAAGTGTTAATCAAAAGGAGCAGGTTCTGGACTGTAAGATGGGTGATTCAAAATTTGCCATGTTTTTAAAATAATTTTTAAACAATAACGAATCTGTAGTTGAGCATTTTCATCATAGAAAATTAATGTCTCGCGTTTGGTTTCTCATTCTGGCCGTTTTCTTTGCAATGCTCGTTTCAAACGCATCAATTGTGTTCTGTAGAATGGTCCATCGACTGTTTGCTGTTTTTCAAGAGTTCATAGTAGATCACACTTTTCTGATTCCACCAAATACAGAGCATTACCTCGATTACATGGATTTCTCGGTTTAGCTGCGATGGTCCTGATTTTCCGGGCTTGAACAGAACTTTTTGCGCTTTGGACTATCATAATGGATCCACGTTTCTTCGCTAATAATAGTTGCAAAAACAACTTCTTTTCATGCCGTTGAAGAAAAAATATTCTGTAAATATGTCAGCCATTATTGTCAAACAATAGCGTAGAGGGTATATAATAGGTTTAATAACAAAAACGAACTTTTAAATTGTAGACCCAATAATATAATATAAAAATTTTCTATTTTTTTTTTTAAATAATATAATTGTACATTACTTAAAATACATTTTTTTATTTATAGAATTCAATTTTTTCTATAAAAATCATATGCTTAAATGAAATCCGGTTCCAAAGAAAAGTTGACAACGTTTGGTTGCGGTGTAAAAACTTATTTAGGCATTTCCGCAAATTTGCTGCACATCGCTGATACTTCACAGGATCTTAAGATTAAAATTATTCAAATATCTATATATATGATGGCCTGAAAATCTTTCAAAATTTCTTTCAATCATAAAAAACAGACAGGAAAATATAAAACATACTTTTGTGTAAAGAACAGAAACAAAAACAATCAATTTTTTATCTTATATAAAAAGAACAACAAAAAATGGTATCATAGGTCAAATAGATGTCATTTGAAAGTAGCTTCCGATTAATACGACCATCAATAGCTTCATATATCGTAATAAAATATATCAATATGATATCTTGCTTACTAATTGTATTAGTTTTTTGTACCTACTTAAACATGTCACTGTCTTAATAAATAAGCGATTAAGGTCGGTTAATAAACAACTAAATTATTCAACATTGCAATTGGAAATATTTTGCTCAATCCATTACATTATGTCAATTTACCTATCATTTATTTACATAGCTCGATCGAATCAATTTCACTAAGGTGGATCAAGGACTACCATTTATTGCTTTAATTTCGAAACAATTTCTAGCTGAACCACAATAACAAAGCAAATAAAATAACAATTCCATAGAATCTTAAATATACTCTGAAATATAGTTTACTTTACTTGAAAATATTTGAAATAGCTTTATTGTGTATGTGGTAGACTGTAGAGTAATTAATAAAACGAATTTCAAAGGATTTTATGTAAATGATTTATATATTTATGTATCAACAAAATTACAACAATTGGTTTATTATTTGAATATTTTTAATGTTAATAATTATTTGGGCTAAAATATTTGTTAAAAAAATTGGTGATTAGAGAAAATTTTTAGAAATTTAATAAATTTTGTAATTATATAATTTCATACAAATCATAAATTTATGACTTTATATTGGAGAAACAATATAAATATTGTATTATTACGAAAGAAAAAATTATTATGTTTCGATATATGGAATGTTCGCCCTTTTTTATTATTTACTTACTTAAAGTCAATTAGCATTTTCAATTATTTGCAATCCTTCAATATAAATGAAATATAAATAAAATAGAGAAAGATTATTCTTATATAATAATTATTTAACCAAACTTTTATTACATGTTTATTTAATATTTTGTTGCTTTATAATCTTTGAGTTGAAATTTAAGAAATGGATGAAAAAACATTTAATTTAATCTACAAATGAGGTAATATGGAAGAACAAAAAAGACAAGCAAGTTCTCTAATTATGTTTTTTTATTTATTCGTTTCTGTCTCTCTCTTTCTCTCTTTCTGACTCTCGGTTCAGATACTCTGCAAGTGTAATCTATTTATTTTATCGATTTCACGAATTATCTACAACACAGAGCATGAATAAAACACGTCTCGTAAATGTATATATAGGTTTGGGCGCCAGCTGTGACACCGTCCTGGACGCCGAGCTGTCAATCGAGACGGCGGACGTCCTCTATCTCCTCGGCCGTAACTCGAGCGACACTGAGTTCTCGACGGAGCTGTCTTCGGGCCGCGGGCCCGAGTCGGCGGTGATCCAGTTTGGGGCGCCGAGGGAGACCTCCGCCGCCGCCTCGCTGCTGAGGCTGCGCTCGAGCTGCGCCGAGAAGTGCAGGATAGCGCTGCAAGTGACGGCCCGTGCGGGTGGCCCCGTGCTCGGGCGCCTTCTGAACGAGAGCGAAAGCCTCGTTGGGTTTCGGCCGCGGGGCGACGGTTCCGCCGACCTCCACTATCTCACGCTGCGCCTCGTCGGCGGTCAAGGGAGCAACGTCAGCGTCGCCCTCGTCAACGACGACGGCGGCGACGGGGGCGGTTTCGGCGCCGCCCCGGTCTCGGGGCCGATCAACGTCACGGAGCTCGGGCTGACGCGCAAGAGCCTGCCGGACTTCTTTCTGTTCGATTACCAGTACCTTGGCCGTCAACGGGAGCGAGCCCGTGCCCATGAACCTGACCGTGGGCAGCCTGACCGTACTGAGGTTCAAGGTTGGGGCGGTCTACGACACGGGCGGCACCCTCTCTGTAGGCCTAAGGTTTGCCGAGGGTGATAAGGATGGGAAGACTAAAGCAAGAATGGTAGTGGTGGGGTGCGTCTCTTACGGTACGTCCTCTTATTATTACATTCATTATTGAGGTGTTTTTTCTTTTTGTTTTTGTTTAAATTGTCTTCGCGCTTTTGTGTCGGAATGCAAACTATATATATTTACAATCAACTATAAAGTGAAATACATTTTTTTAACGTCAAATATAAATGTCTACAGCTAATGTTTGACAATTATCCTGAAAGTTTAGTATCATTGATAACTGCATTGGTATTGAGAAGGTTCCAGCGAGTCACTGACCTAAATTAATAACAAAACAATATATACCATTTTAAACGTTAAAACATAATCTTTCGTTCTTTTTCATTCTGAAAATATTTTACGTTTATATATCATATTGAATTGATTGATTGGTTTTAGATCTCTAAAATCGTGGAAACATCTTACAGGCATATTTGAAGATTTTAGAAACATGTGAAATTTTTTACGATTTTAATACTTTTAAGTGGAAAAATAATATTTTTTCAAAATTCGAGGTCTGCAAGAAAATTCTAAATAATTCTCGAAGGCTGTCCTCGAATTTTGATGAAATATTACTTCATATATGTATATATAAACTCTCAGTTTTTAGAGAAGTTTCTATATACTTTGTGCTCATTTATAATATATAAATACGAGCAAAGAGGTATTTTTTTCATTATCAGCTTAGAGTATCTCACAATGCTGATGGGATAGAGCAATTGGGTAGCCAAATTTGGATTCCGTGCATGGAGAAAATTTCGAGAAAAATTTACTATGGTTTGAGGGTAAAAATTTTGTTGGCGAGGGGGTGGGGGCGAAAAATACCCGATCTACAAAAACATGCGAAAATAACGCCTCTGCAGCATAGATACATTATACATAATATTAATGTATTATCCCTCGACAGGTTACTACGCGATGATCTCGCCGTGGGGCAGCTGCCTCCGGGACGGAGGCACCTCGAGCCCCGCCGACATCTTCGTGGCGAACCGCAGCAGCCCGGCCTTCGTCCACGCGCCCTTCCCCGAGCCGGGCGTCTGGCACCTGAGCTTGCGCGCCTTCTGCCTCGACGACGGCCCCGGGCGCGACCGGGCCGCGGCCGCCTCGAGCTGCGACTGCTTGGAGCGCTGCGCCCTGCTGGGTGCGCCAAACGGGACCGAGGCGGACTGCGCGGACTGCGCGTGCGCCCGCGAGTGCGCGGCCCGGGTCGAGAGCAGTATCGCCTCCTCGCCGTGCGTCGAGGGCGGCTGCGGGGCCCACGGCCGCTGCGTCCACTACATGAGCGGTGGCATCGTGTTCGCGGCGTGCCACTGCACCGGCGGATATCGGGGCTTCGACTGCGCCGACGACGAGTACGTCCTGAGCAAGGCCAGCGTCCTCGGCAGGTTGCTCCTGCTCACCCTCAGCAATCTGGCCTTTATCGGGGCGATTTACGCGGCCATCACGCGGTCCTATTACACCGAGGCCATCGTCTACACGGCGGTCATGTTTTTCTCGACCTTTTATCACGCCTGCGAAGCCGGCGAGGAGGTATCGTTTCTTAACGTTCTTCGATTTTTTATACACCCACCTTTGTTTTTTCATTGTTGGAATTATAGCAATCTTATATACATTTACATATATTTTATGAAGTACTGACTCTCTACTACAAATTAGTTAATTCTTGTTTTCTTGTGAAATAAATTATTAACATTAGTAATTTTGGGTATGATTAATTACAACTAACTTCGAGGGTATTTATTTTTAAGAACTTATTATAATTTACATAGTATGGAGATTTTGATGTACTTAATTCTAAATAGATCAATTTCTAACTGCCTTTTCTTTTTCTTTTTTAGATTAAAGTGTATATATTATTATTATTGTTGTTGTTGTTGTTGTTGTTGTTGTTGTTGTTGTTGTTGTTGTTGTTGTTCTTGTCAGTGTTGTTGTTGTTGTTTGATCCGATAAATTATGTTCAGATTACGTACATAAGAGCATGTTTGAACTTATTTAAGTTAAACAAGTCCACTTTTACAGTGACTATATAGATTCTCCGGATAGTCAATTTCAAATCGTTCTTATACGAATATAATTTATTGTATTAAATTGATATTGGAGATATCAGAAACGAAATAAGTATAAATATTTACCGCATATGAATAGCGGTATAAATTAAATCCAATCATATATGAATTTATAGTCATTATAAATTTAGATGTTTGTCATTTGCTCTCACATTTTACAGATGTTCTCTTAGTAAATCGGTTATGGTAAAATGCTGAATCTGAA
This sequence comes from Sycobia sp. Sy_11, assembly GCA_018907035.1. Classification (NCBI taxonomy): domain Eukaryota; kingdom Metazoa; phylum Arthropoda; class Insecta; order Hymenoptera; family Epichrysomallidae; genus Sycobia; species Sycobia sp. Sy_11. The sequence goes on from JACCIC010000036.1 coordinate 2,002,869, forward strand.
AACTTCAGAAGTTTATTTTAATGTGATTTATATGTGTTGAAAATATGAACCTAAATGTGAAATTAAATATATTTCCATATTTGTATATTTCCATTTATATTTTGAGGTCATGCCCTAAGTATGGAATTTCGAAACTTTTTATTTTATCCTTTTATTTTTTATTTTTATTTAACTTTTTATTTTTTTTTATTATGATAGTTAGTACTCGATTTTGCAATATTATCGTTAATTAAAAGTTGCAATTTCGGATGAAATAGGCGGGCGTGAAGAGGAATTCGCCAATTCGCCTAAGCCTATCTATAGGGACGGTACAGTCACCCGGACAGGTTAGAAAACGATCCAAAAAATGTATTTTCGTCCTTGCCATTGAGGATACGAGGAGTAAGTGTCAGAATATGCTCAACCTCAACTTCCTGTATAGAGCGAACAATTGCTTGGATGAACGTTCTTATAGTTAGAATGGAATCCGAAGTGGAAAGTGTGTGTGTGTGTGTGTGTGTGTGTGTGTGTGCGTGCCTGCGTGCCTGCGTGTGCGCGTGCGTGCGTGTGTGTGTGTGTGTTTGCTTGTGACTATGTAGGGTGTGTTTTATATGCTTCGACGGATGATTTTTTAAAAATAAAATAGTATCTTCTTACTGGCTTAAACGTATATCCATCTTTTACTAATCGCGTTTTCTATCGAGTAGGGTTTATCTTGTATTATCTTTATAACATATTTAGAACGTGTTTTTTTAGAAATAAAGATACCAAGGTGGAAACGCATCGTAAAAAATGTTATCTCAACTATCCAATTAAAGTTTAAGCTTACTTCAGAAATGTTCACACTTAGGAAATAAAAATGAAACTTTATATTATGTGACCATAAATTATTTGTTGTGATGTATAATATCGAAATTCTTTCAAGTATTTTGTATTATTTATTGAATATTGTTCATATTTTATTATTTATATTACTTATATTGAATTAATATTTTATTGAAAAGGAACTTACGATTTAAAAGGAGTCTTTTTTAACGAATAATTTTTTGTATCGCGATAATACCTGTTATAGAGTATTTTATACAGCGATACTTTACATACTCATTATATATATATATATATATATATATATATATATATATATATATATATATATATTCCATACCATTATACATATACACCCTGCGAGCTCATTGAAACATTTCCATAAGCACACGTGCAACAAAAAAATGAATGTGCCTTTTCTTATTTTTCTAGGGTCACAGCTTCTGTTTGATGAAGCTGAACGTCCTACAGTTCTGTGATTTCTACAACGCTCTGTTGTCGATTTGGGTGACGCTTGTGGCGATGGCGTCGCTGGGCGAGCGAGCCACCTCCTTCTGCCGAATGCTGGGCGTCGTCGTGCTCGCTGTCGGCGCCGAAATGGATCGCACGGCTCTCTGGGTATTTCTGTTGCCGGCCGCCACTGGATGCACCCTGGTTATAACCGTCTGGATCATGAGGTGCAGGCAAAAAGGTATATAATTTTACTTAATTTCAAATATTACATTTCGAGAAAAAAGTATCACATACGTATGAACGAAAGAAAAGTAAGAAAAATTTTACTATTACGTTTTAGAATGTAATTACGTTCTAATTGTTAAAATTGTTGAAAACTTTTCGATAATGTTGTTGCTTTAATCTACGTAGAATTATGCAGCTTAATATATACATAGTGTCTGAAAAATAACATGTATATTAATTTGTCTTCGAGAAAATTCAAGAAATTTTTTTATGCATTATTGAAGAACTGCAACTGCAACTGAACTTGTAACTGCTTATTGTTTTGGATATAGCTCGGAAACTAACCGTTATAGTTTCAGTTACATTCATTACATTGTTTTATATTTTATTTTGATTAGAGTAATAAATTTTGTCTATTTAAAAAATATGTAAAGTGTTATTATCTTCGCAAGGCAATTAATCACATAAAGAACACTTAGAAAAATCAAGTTTGACGTAGATGAAGATTATCTTGGCACCTCCTTTTGTATTTACCTATGTTTATAATGAAATAAATCGAATTTAACCTCCGTTTGAAAAATATAGTAATTGGTATAAGTTTTTGAGATAACGGCATTAAAGTGGGCGAAATAATTGAGGTCACATCGAGTATGTTGAATATTATAGTAGATTAATTATCATATCAACTTTTACAAATACACAGAGTTACTGATATTTATGACTTAAAGCATGGATAAATAATCACTCTAAGAGTATTAGAGTGAGCGGATAGAAAGCAAGGAAACTATTCTAGGCAGTGTCAGAAAGCGTATAATATACAATTTAATTGAAATGTTGCATCTGATTCTTATATATACAGTGGTCTATACAAAGATTATCGGCCAAATAGCTTCCTATTTTGACGACCTTCTGAAATATAACATATTAAAATGTAATTATAAGAAATTGACAAAATATTTAACTACAAACTATATATAGTGGAAAAAATCACGATGCTAAACTTTGTCCAACTTTACCAAAAATGTTAAAAATATCAAACTTGAATCGTTAGCAATGTCTAGTATTGTTTAGCAAAGCCTAGCAAAATGTATGTTGCGGAGTCTGTAGTAAAGCTTTGAAATTTTTTTGGTACGGTTTAACATCCTTTATTTAAGTTTGATGGCAATTTTTGTCAAGGTCTGAAAAAATCCGTTCGAATTTCAATTTTATATCATGTATTCTACATTTTTTTTCTATTTATCCCCAACATTGACAGACTTTACTAATATTTGCCAAATTTTCTAGACTTGACAGACTACTATAAGCATCTATATAATTAACACGTTTAATAATGTTTGAAAAGTCTCGCAACTTTTCAATAAAAATCCAATTTTATTAGAAAACATAAAAGAATTAATTGAAAGATAAAACACTATTTACACACTGAAAAAAATAATTTTTAATATCAAGTAAATATTACTTGATTCAAGAAATTTATGCGATTGTTCTGCACCAGGTAAATATTTTCTTTGACCAAGTAATCGCATAAACTTGAACCAAGTAAGTAGTTACTAAATAATTTAATAAAGCTTATATTTTCTGAACAGCAGAACACAAATATTGGGAATTAAATGAATATTTTTTTATTTTGAGAAAATATATCCTAAAACCAATAAATTCAAATTTAAAATCAGGAAAAGAAATTCTTGGATTAATTAAATATCTCCTAGATTTTTGTCAAGATTTTCTAGAAAATGGGTGGCTGAAATTGGAAATAATCAAATATCTCCTAGATTTATGTCAAGATTTTCTAGAAAATGGGTGGCTGGGCTTGGACATTAAATGAATATTTTCTTATCTAAAGAAAATATTTTCTTGAACCAATAATTTAAAATTTAAAATCAGGAAAATAAATTCGTCGATTAATTAAATATCTCCTAGATTTTAGTGAAGATTTTCTAGGAAGTGGGTGGCTGAGATTGTAAATTAAATAAATATTTTCTTATCTAAAGAAAATATTTTCTTGAACCAATAACTGAAGATTTTGAACAAAAGATTTAGTTATTTGATTCCAGCCAACAAAATTAAGTGAATATATACTTGGATTAAGAATTCCAATACTTCACTCAAGAAATTTAATTTAAAATCAAGAATCCGATTCCTTTCTTTAAAGCAATATTTACTTGAAATACGTTTTTATTTTCTAGAAACATAAAAATTCAAGTATGTTAAGTCTTTAAAAGTAGTTCATAAAGATAAAACAAAAGATCGCGGGTGAAGAGTTCAGTAACATATAGCTTGCTTATAAACTTTAAAATATTTCTTAGAAATAAACCATGATTTTAAAACTTCTTGGTGTATATATATATATATATATATATATATATATATATATATATATATATATATATATATGAAACAAATCTTGATAATCTAGATAATATTTTCTTCAATGTAATTTTTTTTTAGGTATATGAAGCTGAAAAATAATTATTTTTTGTATTTATATCCCAGAAAACCAATGGTTCTCATATCAAGTCAATATTTCTGTGTAATTAAAACAATTAAGTTAAAAAATTTTTATATTATAAGATTGATATTTTATTATGAGCTAATAAATAGGAAATTTGTTTATTAGGGTGATAAATAATCTCTAGATTTTAGAAAATAATTTTTGCGTGAAATTCAGCAATAATAAAAAATATGAGGTAATCTAGGTAAATAATTTCTTATTTATTAGCTAATTACGAGAAATCCATAACTCTTTCGGTTTAGTTGAAGCGATGTTGTAAAATATCTATAGCTTATCTCATTTTAATTCAAGCGAATAAGTTCTTGATGAAGGAATTTTTTAGATTCTGGTTTTCTAGTTTTAAGCAACTTATTTCGCAATCTAAGAAAATATTTGTTTAATTTTAATTTAAGAAATAATTCTTTCTCCGATACAAGGCATATAAATATTTACTTGATATTAGCAAATATTTTTTCAGTGATATAGAATAATACAAAGTATGATTATTTTTCAGCTTCCTTACCTAAGAAAGTTAGATTTAAAAAAATATTATCCAGATTAGTATAATATAATATATAATATCAAGAAATTTTTAAAATCATGATTTATTTCTAAGAAATATTTCAACGTTTTTAAGGAAGCTATATGTTACTGAACTCTTCACGCGCGATCTTTTGTTTTAGCCTTATTGTTGCATTGCTCCTGATCGGTCCACACTTGATTTGAGCAAATCTTTTTTCAGTGATATAGAAGAATACAACAAATAATTATTTTTCAGCTTCATATACCTAAGGAAATTATATTTAAGAAAATATTATCTGGATGTCGAAAATCACGTTTTAAAATAAAAACGATATATAAATTGTTATAATATAAGTATATATTATATAAATATAAATGCACATACTGTTAACAGGAACCCATAAATTAATTTCATAATGTATAACTATAAGAGGTCTAAAATTGATATATAAGATTTTTACAATTTTCACGGATACTTCAAATTCCGGTTAGGTCGAAGTTTTTTTAAGCGAAATAAATGAACTATGAGACTTTAATAAAATAATATAATGTTAATTTAAAATTAAAAGTAATGAAAGAAATATAATAAAAGTAAATTAACGTATAAATTGTAAAAGAATTTAATGAATTATTGGCTTAGTTTAAACTTTTGATTTTTAAAGGCAAGAAAATAATGTTTTGAATCAAGAAAGACTAAGTACTACTTTTAAAAATTTAACATATTGCATTCATGTTTCTAGAAAATGAAAACGTATTTGAAGTTAATATTGCTTTATAGATAGGAATCAAATTCTTCATTTTAAATTAAATTTCTTGAGTAAAGTATTGAAATTCTTCATCCAAATATACATTTACTTATTCTGTAGGCTTGGATCAAATAACTAATTTTTTTTTATTCAAAATCTTCAGTTATTGATTCAAAGATGTATTTTCTTTAGATAAAAAAATATTTATTTAATTTCCAATTTCATACACCCATTTTCTAGAAAATCTTAATAAAACTCTAGGAGATATTTAATTAATCCAAGAATTGATTTTCCTGATTTTAAATTTGAAATTATTGGTTCGAGAAAATAGTTTCTTTGGTAAGAAAATATTAATTTAATTTTCAATTTCAGACAAAAAAATTTTTATGTTTTGCTCGTATTTTGTTTTCTGAATAATTCTTGAAATTTTTACGAATGAACTCTACAATATTGAAGTCTTTTTTATTTTAATATAATTTGCATAGTTTAATGAGTTAAAATTGCATCTCGAAGCAAAATATTTACATCTATAAAATTGGAACATCTGTATAAAAGCTGCATTGTGATAGATAAGATATATTACAGATACTATAGAAAAAGTATTTGCAATTCACGCGTATTCCTTGACATTGCTCTTTATATTACATTTATAGAAATGTTCTTATAGGCAAAAGCTATAATAAGAATTTATAGGCGATATAAGCCCATCAGTCTATAAGTGAATAGGCGGTAACTAAGCACTATATACGTTACTATGTATAGTATTCCCTAATTCTCAAAGAACGCTTTATAAAGTCGATCGCGGCTTATCAATATATGCATAAAGATAGCTGCACATTATTTATTCGCATCATAAAGAAATATATATATATATATATATATATATATATATATATATATATATATACCTAAATCTATTTAAAATAATATAATAATATATTGTCTCCTTTCTTCTGCTCGCACCCCAGGCACATTCCAGTATCCGTCGCGTGTCTACAGGCTGATCCACCTGCCCCTCGGCCTGCTGGTGGTGCTGGTCGGACTCGTCTGCTACGCCTTCCTGCAGACCCGCAGCAACTATTACATCGTGCACAGCCTGTGGCACATCTGCGTAGCCGTCGGGGTTGTCCTGCTGTTGCCGAAGCGCGAGCACATGCAATGACAGACGGCCCCCCGTACGCCGCGCAAAGTTTGCGGCGCGTTTTACAACTGTTATCGCATACTACACCATTGTTGACGCTGTAGCATATACGATTTTACATCGTTAGGATGATCAATGCTTGCTCCGAAAGTTTAGAGTTGCATGTATTGTGTACTATATATATAAGAGAAATTGGGAGTTTATCAGTGAGAAGAACTGAGTGAGAAAGAAAGAAACCGCGTATTTATAGAGGCTGAAAATCAATAGTTTATTGTATGAATCGCTTTAGCCACAGAGTCTATAGTACCTTAGTACCTGTATACTTGAATAGTCGGGCATTAAAAAGTTACCGATTTCCGTTCACGGCTAAAGATTTTAAATCAGATTTTTCAAAACCTTTATTATCAATTTTGGAATATTGTTGTTTTTATTAGTCGGTGTCTTATTGTTAATGAACTTTTTAATGTTCTCGTAAGAAGCTTATTTATTTTTTTCTGTTTTGATGATATCTAGTGGTACACACCAATGGATATTCAGTCAAAGCTTGAACCGGTTACTTTATAATAATCTCCTTTACTTAACACATGTCAATTATATTAATAATCAAAATAAATCCTTTATTTCATAGATAATATGAATATAAATATATATTAAACATAGACATAATAGTCGATCTTACAAACATATATTAAAGAGTTATTAAAAAATGGAAAAATTATTCGTTTCTAACGAAGAAAAATTGTACTGTACAATTTTGATTTAAATTATAATATTTTTTAAATAACATTTTAATGAAATTCTGCTATGTATTTATTTATAATTTAATACTTATTTTAGATTTTTCTTTTTCTTATTATAAATTTATAGAAATCAAATGAACTGTGCCTTAGCCGAATTTTTGAAAAGAAATTCTTAAATAGCAAATGAAAAACTCAAACTGAAATAAAGAACTTATAATAATACGGACTCAAATTAAATTAGTATAACTTTTTCTTGCAATATTTTTAGGAAGCAGAGTAATAGGAGAAACATTAAGTTAGTTACTGCTCTCGTGAATTATTAAGAAAATATATAAGAGATATAATCTTTTATTCTAATTTGAAGATGCATTTAATAGACATGGTTAAAATTCTCGAATGATAAGTATTATAAAAATTTTAATATAGATTAATATCAATTGTACATGCGATAATAAAGAGAAATATTATATATTTTAAATATAATCAAAAAAATATATTGAAAACACCTTAAAGTATTGATAAAAACGTCGTTATCAAATGATATAATAATCTTTGTTAATAGTCTTTTCTTACACACAATTATTTGTCTGAAATATCATTTTCGAAAATAGAATTAAATAATTTATTTTCAATAATGTTTTTAAATATTTTTATTATTTCTTGTTTTATAAATTCTAGATTTAAATTAAATTAATTTTTTATAGTACACAATAATTCATAGTAAGAAAATAAAAAAGTGTATTTACTATATCCGAACGTGTATATATATATATATATATATATATATATATATATATATATATATATATATATAAATTAATCTTCTAACTCTCAAACGTATTTTTAATAACAGATAATAATGAAAGATTATAAATATATATAAATATATATATATATATTTGCATCAACTAACGATTTGAAATTAGATTGATAATAAAATTAATAACCATATACCAAATTGTTACCAAGTTTATAGTGCAATAATATCTTTACAGAAGCATGCGATTTATGTAAATATTTATAGAAATATGTATTATAACACAAATTTTTTCACACAAACGATTAATATATTTATTGCTTTTATTGTGGAACATATATAAATAATCAAATTACTACATTTAAAGTGTATTTTGTAGTTTTTGCATGGCAGCGCCGACAAGAAATGGCATGTTCAAAAACTATTCTTATCTTTAACGTAACGCAACAAGCATATCTGATTTCAGTATTATTAAAAATATTAGGATTAACTGTACAATAACACATCTTTATTCGTCGAAAATTCAAATACTATTATCCCTTTTATAGAGTAAATTCTATATCAAATGTAAAATTTCTTTTAATATATAAATTTCTAATGCATACAAAATTAGTAATTACACAAAAAGATATTTTGTAATAAAAATAATTACTTATGTATAAGAATTATTGCCATATATGTATATTTTATAATATAAACAAAGCTTTGAAAGATATTTATTATATTTCATTTATCTTATAATTAATAAAAGACGAAGATGACATTTTTAAAAATGTTATTGTTCAACAATAAATTGTTCTACGTCAAAAAGTTTATTTGCAGGTATTCAAATACTTTCTATACAGAATTGATGTACAAGTTTAAGCAGAAATCATTATGCTACTCACATTTGATATTAATATAATTTTTTTGGAATAAAACGTGTGAATTTTTAATATTATAATCGTTCAAGTCATAAAATTAATATAAAAATCAGCATCAATTCACAAATAGCACCGTCAATAATCATGCTTTCAAACTCTATTGCTTACTTCATATGCGTCGCAGGTGAAAGTCTATACATCTTTACGCATATTCTTTTCAAGCTAGTAACGTAAAGAGTTTAATTTTCTTTACAATTCTGCCAATGATTTTTGACGGACTCACAAAAATATCAAGTCACATCTAAGTTTCGCGAGATCTTATATGTAACGCTTGAAATATCTCTATTTTTATGAACGCGGAAAATTCGGATCTGTTCCAAAATAGCCTACCCAAATAATTGATGAAAAGTATACTAGTTCATGAAATTTTTACACTATTTGTAAATTTAATAGATGTGTAAAGTAGATTTCCATGGTGAACAGCATAAAAAACTTAATCATAAAATGATAATGTATATCACAATTTTCAAAATTAAAAAAAATCGTTTCAAATAAAAGTTGCATGTTTTACTAAATGCAACTTGTATAAAACATAAAATGCATATTTTATGTTTTATAAGTTTTTCTCAAGGAATTGTCTTGATTGAGAAAATTAAAACGAAATATATGAACCTTGTGCTGATGATTTGGTAAAATCAGTTCGGATACGTAAGTGATTCACTACTTCACCGCGAGATTGCAAAGTAAATCTAATTTATTTACGATTTTTACTCGGGAAATTCAAGTTTAAGAACATAAAAAAAGTTTTTAAAACTCTTAGCAAATCTACAAGTTTTATTTGAAAATAGTTTTAAACAATCAAAATAGTTCCAGATAGCCAAACCTACTACTTTTTCAAGTGTTTCACCGTAAACATATAATTTTCATTAATTTTCACTATTACATTAAAGAAAGTCAAGCAACTTAAGATAGACTATTTTTTACAATTTTCCGGGGTATATTTTCTTTTTGAAACTATAATATATTCGAAAATTTTCTCAGCGCTACATTCTCTCTCTCTCTCTCTCTCTCTCTCTCTCTCTCTCTCTCTCTCTCACGCAGACCCATACTAACTAAATTCAAAGAATCGTTACCACAAAGTAGATGATATATATATATATATATATATATATATATATATATATATATATGCTCGTTCGAGAGGGCTTATGTTATAAAAATGCGCGACCGCGCAGCATCCGTCGACACGGCCTAGTCGATCACGCGGTGCCGGCGCCGCTCGTCTTGGCGCTGCCGCCGGCATTGGCCGTCGCCGTGCTCGCCGCGACCTTGGCCAGCAGGCCGAGTACCCGCTCCGCGGAGAAGCCGCACTGGTAGTAGGCCCGCGCGCAGTTCTGCCCGGCGCGGCCGGCCTCGAGCGCCTCCTGGATCGCCGTGCCCCTCAGCGCGGCCCGCATCAGCGGGCTCGTGGCGAACGCGTCGACGAACTTGTCCAGGCTCGTGGGCTCGTCCCGGTCGCGCCGCTCGTCGCCGTCGCCGTGCTCGGGCGACTCGTCGTCCAGGCTGCGGCGGGCACTCGCCTCGCGCACCGCCTCGGCCGCCTGTCTCGAATAGGAGCAGGCGACGCGCTGCATGCAGGTGGTGGTGTCGATACCGTGGCGGGCTAGAGCGTCGTCCAATCTCGTCATCACCTGGCCGATGCCCCCCTCGTCGCCTGCGAGATTATCATACAGTATTATTATACAGTAGAGTTATTTTCACGTTAAGAAAGCGTTAATTGTATATGTACGAATAGTTTTAGATAAGCGTGGTTATTTATACAACGAATATTATGAATGAAAAAAAATTTTGAATAATTAATAGTGGCTGCAATAATAACTTGCTTTTTTGTAGTTCAACTAATAAAGATATATTATTATGTATGTAGATTGAAATTGATCATTGCGAAAAAAGAAGGAACTCTCCATTTAGGGATTGGAAAATCGTTGAAGGAAAAAAATTTTGAAAACACTCAATCAATATATAAATTAATCTCATTTCGATTTTTCTATCAACTGATCTTTCAAAAATATAGCAAGACTGTTTTATCAATGAGAAGGATCCGACCTAGTTGTGAACCAACCCCCAATGTCTATAAGAGTGTGAAATCACCTCTAAAAATCTAGACAAAATGTTATAAATTCTACTAAAATATTTTAGGTCTTGGAAAATGTAAAACAATTGTTTATAGTGAGTTGTTATTCAACCTCCATTCAACGTGAAATTAAAACTGTCCGTATTAAAAAGAATATTGAAGAAATAATCGTTATTTTTATTGACTTTCCGATCCCCTAAATCAGGATCATTCTTTATATTTTCAATAAATAGAGAACAATATTCGTCCTAATTTATTTGGAAGAATAATTTATTACAAAATACATATCCATGTGTCGTTTTCTTATTCCTTCATTAACAGTGAATAAATAGGCGATTATTGCGGCCATTGCTATGTTTTTCAGATTCATTGAATATTAGTTTTTTTGGTTTTTCAAGCGCCAATTAAAGCATGCAAAAATGTATTTTGGAATTGTTCGTTCGTATTAAAAATCGTCATTGAAATATGACAAATTTACTTACTTCTAGCGTATCCTCCATATGTTCCGGATAGTACGTAAAGTAATTTTGGTATAACTAGGATAGTTCCGATACCGATTGCAGCCCCAAGTAACAGCCCTCCTAAGTCAATTTTAGCCGGGGCGTAACTTGAGACTCCATAGCCCTAATTTTAATGAGATGCATAGAAGTAAAGTATACAGTTTTACGCTCAATAATAAAATCTGACGTTCAAAGCTCACTATAGATAAATCAACATAATGAATACTACACATTTGAACGAATTGTTGAACAAATTATAGGACTATAAATTATACCTGATATGTAATTATTAAAATTTATTACTAAACAATAAATACCCGAGTAGTCGCAATATTTTTATCGCATTCGTTATATAATAGTGAGTGAGCGATATTTTTTCATTTATAGATGCTTACAGTACTGTCGCCCGCGACATTAGTGAAACCGAATCTGGGCTCTTGCGTTCGCTCGTTCAATTCGTTGCCGCTCCTCGATAAATCCCCATTAGCGCGCGACTGCGACTGGCTTGGGACCGCGATTTGATCTTGAGCTTTGCCCGATTTTTCTCCGTAAATAATGCCGCCGCTTGGTTTGAATCTAAGAAATGAAAAATTCCGAGTTTATTGCCCGGGCGCTCGGCAATGAAACTATATATAACGTGTAAATACACGAGGAGAAATGCTTACCCTCCGTCGTCGAATTTCGGTATGCAAGATACCGATACGATGAACAGTGCGAGCGGTAATAAAGATGCGAAATTCATTTTGGAAATAAGATTTATAATATATCTGCTGGAAAAATATTGTATATATGTATTAGTGAATTATCATATCGTTAGAATTGAAATGTAATGTTGTGAATTAAAATGTAATAATGCGACTATACTAAAAGTATTTATCAAATATATTGATAAAAATTCCATTGAACTATATATAATTTGATTTTTGTGACGATCTCAATGATATAATTCAGTGTGTAATAATTCCATCAGGAATTGGTGAAAGTGGTTACATTATCGTAGAAGGGTAACATAAATAAAATAGACTTATTTCATTTCAACTAATTTATTTTGAGACACTACAATTTTTTTGCTTATATATATATATAAATCTAAAAACTGTGATATTATTGGATCGAATTATACACATAAATTGAGACTGAAAAGTGATTTAAGTGTAATTTCTTTAGACAAACCTTTTATGATAATGCGACCCCTGAGAAAATATCTAATGTAGTTATATCGAAAAATGCGTTTTCAGAAGTTACTCTAAGGTTTGAGTATTTCCTCTATATGTAAATGTTTTATAATTCCTTAAAAGTAATGTGCGCATTAAAATTATCAGAAAGTTATTTAAGAAGAATTGTTTTAGTAAAATCAATACCGTATGTCCAGTTAAAATCTAAAGCTCGCCCTTATATGAACTCTCGATCGAAGGGATGAAGCCGAACGAAATCCCCCCCCAAAAAACAATGTATTATTATTCGTGCGTTTGTGTAGAGTAGTCGACGCGAGTCGCGAAACCCGTCTCCGTAAAATGAGGGATCCGTACTCGGGCCGAACTGTTATATATATACACACGCATTTATACAAGAGTACTATGGCCATGCATCGGGGGAAGGGGTGCCTCGTCATCTCGCACATCGATGCGTAGAGGAGCGCGCGGAGCGCGATAATAATATAACATAATATAATATAATATAATATAATTGTCTCCTGCTGACTCCTTCGTCGCCGGTTTCGCTTTCGAAGTCGCGCGTCTCGCCAGGGCGCGTACGCGCTTGGCATCCCGAAATAATAAGTCGACTTTTGCGACACTGCAGCGCCGCGATGCGCCGAAAAAAAGGAAGCACCTCGCGCCGCGCACTCTCACTCTCATTCCTCGCGCTATAACTCCCTTTCCCTTTTACGCGTCGACGCCGCGGCCACCGCAAGAGAGAGAGAGAGAGAGAGAGAGAGAGAGAGAGAGAGAGAGATAGATAGATAGAGTGAGAGAGTGAGCGAGGGGGGGGGGAAATGAGTTCGGATTGTCTAGAACTTCCGGTACTTTTTTCCGCACGCGTTCCTCGTGACATCGGCGTATGTAGGTATGTCATATATATATATATATATATATATATATATATATATATATATATATATATACACATTCACATATACAAGAAAGTACGGCTAGCGACAAGAAGTTACTATTGAAGCTACTTGGAGAGCTCCGTAGGCTTTGTTTCGCAAGCGCGCGAGTTGCGCGCCCGGCTATGCTTCGAGGCGGATTATAATGTAATTATTATTGTTGGCCCCGATTTGTATATGCTCGTTGGCCACTTGAACGTGGAAGAAATCCCAACTATATATAATAATAGGAGGCTGCCGCCGCGGCGATATTATTTTATATATTCTTGGCGTTTGGAACTTTCGATTTCAATTTGGCGTTCCGCATTATGACACACACCGGGTTATACAGAGCTCTTATAGTACGGATATGGTCCTTATACATACGATTCATGCTCCAGCAAGTACGCGTTATATATACGTAGTAATCCGATTACATTAACTATTGTGCCCTTTCATAATCCATTCCATTCTACTTTATGTATGAGTCAATCCAACCAAGTTTTAAATTTAGGTGTTAGCAAAATCAATTTTTTTGCAGTACGCTCTTGACTGAATGTTTTCTTTAAGTACTAACTTTCAATAATAAAAAAAAAGTAATAGAACTCCTCATTTTTTACAAATTAGGTTTTTTTTTTAAAAAAAAAATTCTTTTTGCTATTAAATCAATGCTAATTAGCACTAAAAATTTTTATTAAAAAAATTATTAAAAATTACCTAAAAAAGTATAGGATGTTATGCCATTATTCAAAACGACAACTATTTATTTTATAGAAACTAAATGATCTTTTTTAATACACTAAGAATAGTATTTACATATACATTACGACCATGTTATAATGATCCGCTGGTATTGGAACTACTGCTGTGTCAATTGAAATTTGCCAAGCAAAAAATTGATTATACGTTACAAGGGATTCGTACAGAAGTGACATTATTATATCGTTTTTTCAATAAATAATAGTGAAACATTCATAAAATTTTACAAACATTTGTAAAAACAATTTTCCATTTTCATTTAAAAATAAAGAGAAAAAGTAAACCGAATTATTTCTTGTTTCGTACGAAATAATTGTATGTATTGTAAAGTTTTATTATTTTTATTAGGAAAAGGTTACATTAGAGATAAGTTGTGACCTATGCACGCGTGCACCAGAATATACTGGAATTTCTGGTTGAAATTTGAAGTTTACAAAAAGTTTTCAAAGACAAAATATCTTAAATACGAAAACTGAATTTACCCTACTGTAGAGAACTAATACGCCAACAATTGCGATTTAATTGCTTATAGCTTCTAGCCACGTAGGCAGAACTTTGCAAAGTTATAGTATAATTCGCAAGGACGTCAATGCGTTCGAGTAGAAGAACTCTTCTGACATAGTCTATGAAAAAGAAACGAAGCATTCAACAGAATGCGCCACTGCCAGTCGTCTACAATAATTGTACTTCAAACATACCTCAAGACTGAGAGCATTGAAAAAAATTATAACAGCTACTGTAATTATACGTAGGTAGTCGGCGCTTTTCAATTCAGATGAATCTATTATTAAATTAGGATAGACTAAGCTTGTAATTAAATTTGGATAATGCGTCACTTAAATTAATTGTATTGCTAGCTGCTGTCTGTCTAATGTGTCTAGTTTCGACGATTCGATTTTCGAGCTTTTTTATCCAGTTTAGCAGACAACCAAAATTTCGAAAATGAAGTGCGCAAACACAGCGGGATAAATGCAGATTAAGAAAACCTAGTCCAGAGTGGAGCTTGCATTGAAGTTACTCAAATCCGATACACTGCCCGATTTCGTAGGTTCACGCATTCGGTTTTTCAATTGCACACCTCTCGCTCGCACTGCGAAACAGCATCTAAGCCACAAATAAAGCAACAAACATAACACGATCTGTGTGTAAAATATTATTCGGGTACTAAATTCACGCCGCCAGGCATAGATTTTACTCCTTACTCTTTCCGTGCCCATAGATTACTTGATTTGTTTGGTCTGGTTCAATTCCTACACTGTCAAATCTTCGCGGAACAAAAACTTGTAATCTACATGTAAAGTTTCTAAGTTCTTTAATTATTTAAGTTTAAAGCTATATATGCAGGGAAATTAAAAACATAAGTTATTCTTTTATTCGTATTTTTATATGTATAACAAAATAATAAGTGCCGCATAAGTAAATATAATTCAAAATTGTAGTACAATAAACCATATAATAATATAGAATCCAGAACCAAATTTCAAAATAAATTAAATTATTGTACGTAATAGATATTTATTAATTAAAATATTCCACTACATAATTAATTTCAATATCTATCTTTATCAAGTTTTTTTTTATAAAAGTATATATTATATCATTATAAAACTGTGTTACTACTGCAAGATGTATACTTTAAAGCACATTGGAATTCACTATCTTGATAACAGCTTATTTAGACTAAAATACGTTATTTATGTGAATAACGCTATAATCATTAAGTTGAGAAAGTATTTATCTGAATGCGATTGCGAATTTGTAAAAATAAAAAAGAAGTTTTTATTAAATTTGTAAGTATAAAATTATGGTTCAAGCCTTCTTTTAACTCAAAACATCCTGACTTACCAGGTTCTTCCGTGAGACGCGAGCCACCGCATATTGTAATACAAGTCTCGGTGCTATAGCACCCCCAAGCCACTGTGCCTAGTCTCGGTATATCAAAGTTGCATTTACAAAAAAGCATGCCATTCCATAAAGCCAGCGAGGCAAGTTTATAATAAACTCTTCAAAGAAATTTTTTTAAAAATATTATATCAATCGTTCCAAAAATATTTCCTGAAAGGTTGTAGTAAGATTTCTAGAACAGATCGAGAAATATTTCGTCGAACTTTGTTACAAGCATATACGGAAAAATTTCGACAGCCATTCTAGTAATATTGTAATAAAATTTCAAAGAAACAGTTTTTACAATTTGTAAAATTTCAAAGAAATATTACAGCAAAGTTTCGAGAAAATTTTATCTAAGCTTCTTGTAAGGACTCGTTGACATATTTCGTTGAATTTACCAGTAAAGTATTCCATACTGTGTGGGTTTGAAAGTCGTGCAAATATCGTTTTTAACAACATATAATACAAACTTATTATTTTTAAAAATGCTTAAAACAATTTTTCTGAAACTATAGTGGTTGTGCTTGTTATTAAAGTCTTGTAAATTTGAATAATGTGAAAGAACATTAATTGTCGTCTTTTTCAGAAAATACCTATTTATTACAATACCTGTTTATTATTATCAGCTTGTAAAATATTAATAAAAGTTTTAATTCTTTCTTTCGAATAGGTTAGTCAGTATCTTTGTAACTAATACTCTATCGAAAATTTTCGTTTGTTGAATAATATGGTTGTTTATTTGGGTAATAAATTTACATTATTTCAATATGTTAAAAATTATTGTTAATAATTATTTTTTTGAGATTGATAAAGAATTTTATAACAAAAATGAATAATGTTATAAAATTGGGATTCAATTATTTGGTATAATAACATAAAGCCAGCGAGGCAAGTTTATAATATAAAGTTTATAAAGTACATTTCTATCTTTAGAAATAATTATTACTTTATTCAACTTTTTCATAGTTAATATATTATTATAGGCAATGAATATTCAGCAGCATAATTGATGTAATCACATTTTATAGATTCTTTCACATTTATTATATTTTCTATTTTTTCTTCTTATTTCGTGTTTTCAACCTTTCACATCTTGATTTATCAATTAGTACAGATCCTACTGCACTTGCTAGGTTTCCAAAGTTTGATGTATACTAATATAATAATATAAATATCATACTATAAAAATTGTTATATAATAATATATAATATTAATATATTATTTTATTAGGCAAGTATGCCGATATCAATATTTTATAGTAATTAGATTTAGCTACGTTTTAAAATAAATAAATTCATGTGTTATTTACGTCTCACTTGCTCGTCTACAGAAAGAATCGAATTCCTTTTTCTAACAAATTCATAAAACCTACAAGAAAATCTATAAAAATAAAGCTCAGGATTTTTTCTGCTGTAAGGCAGCAAATTACACAACAGGGACGAGTTAAAAAGTTATGTATTCGTCCAATAAATAGAGAGCTTTATAAAACAAAAATTCAGCTTTATTTCTGAGAATAGATTTATGTAAGAGTAAATATTAGAAATAACAATATATAAAATGAAAATAATTAATTAAAAAGTAAATAAACATAAAGAGTCTAATTTGATGTATATTTTACAGATACCGCCTTAAAGATACAAAAAACAGTTTTATTTTTACTTGTTTTTATCTATTAACTTAATACTCGATCAAAACATATTTCAAAAAATGTTATACATAACTGAATTTTTAATTACGTGAGATTAACTTCATTAAAATTGCTTAATTAGGTACAATGTGAATTAAAAAAGACATTTATAAAGAGCTGTTTTTTCATTTATTAATAACTTTTATAGAAAGAAAATTTTGAATTTCAGAAGCGACATTCGGGTTGCACTAGATAATAAATATATTTATGTAAAAAAACTTTAGTAATAAAAAATACGTTATAATAAACTGCATTGAAAATTAGAATAGTTTTATTTATCTAATGATTTATAAATTAGTTAATGTTTAAAAAATCATTATAGTAAATCAACTAACAAAATCATCACATAACAAATTATTTGCTCTAAAATTTCTTTTGTTAACATAAAAATTATAATTAATTCTTTTTAATTGTTATACCATTAAAAAAACGAAATTGATCATTCAAATTTAATATTAAAAATACGAAGAACTTAATATAAAGATATGAAGTACGATATTCGATAGAATTTCATAATTATAGTAAACGCTTTTATATAAATAGTTACAAAGAACAGTACGATTTTATTAAATTAATTTCTACTTTCGCTGATTTCTCCTAATTTTATATATCTAAGTATAATTTGTCCGCGCGGTTTGTTGACTTCAAAGTAAAATGACTTTCATTTTCGTTTTAATGTTCGCAATGCACTATTTTAAGCTTAATCTTTTTTAAATTAATTTTTATTATAATGAATTTGATTGGTGTAAGTTCTAGTTACTTTATGGAATAGTATATGAAATAATAATTTACTCATATAATAAGTATATTCACACGTATGCCTGTCAGTAGGAAATATTATAAAAATGATGCATTGTTTAAATTAAAATTAAAAAAATATCAAAAAACTTAACGATATTACTTTAAAAAATATTGTGTCTTACATGAATTTCGAGATATAGTTGAATTTATATGAATTTCAGGACATACTGATTAAATACGTGCTTACATATAATGTAATTGAAAAAATAGTAAATTCTATTGCGCGGAAGCAGTAATAGTTATATTATTATTTATGATATATTCTATTAGGAGTGTGAATAAGTCTTTCCCGTTTTTTGTAAGAGATGGCGCCACCAATACTGTGCGAGTATTCAATGGTTACATATGTCATAATCAAAGTTTATTCATATGTCAACAATTCCATACTAACACATTAGTTAAAATTTTTTCGCATCATAAATTTTTGATATCGTGAAAATGTCGAAATTTGAGCCGAGTCGACGTCATTTGCGGGAAGTTTCACTTTATTGGTTCAATTTGAAGAAATCTGCTGCCGAGACGCATCGATTGCTTCAGGAGGCTTATGGAGAAGGTTGTGTCGATGATTCAAGTGTTCGCGGATGGTTTCGACGCTTCAAAAGTGGTGATTTCGACGTGGAAGACAAGGAGCGTTCCGGGCGGCCGCAAATCTTTGAAGATCGAGAATCGGCGACTTTGCTTGATGAAGATTCTTGTCAAACGCAAGAAGAACTTGCTGAAGCATTGGGAGTTGACCGAACAACCATTTTCAAGCGTTTGAAAGCCATGGGAATGATCCAAAAGCAAGGAAATTGGGTGCCGTACGAACTGAAGCTGAGAGACGTCGAACGGCGTTTTTTCACTTGCGAACAGCTGCTTCAGCGACATAAAAGAAAGGGTTTTCTGCATCGTATCGTGACTGGCGATGAAAAGTGGATACATGTTGCACCGCCGGTGAAAACATACTTAGAAACGCTCAAATGGGAAGTCCTACCCCACCCGCCGTATAGTCCAGACGTTGCTCCGTCTGATTACCATCTCTTCAGATCGATGACGCATGGCCTGGCTGACCAGCGCTTCCATTCCTACGAGGAAGCCAAAAAATGGGTGGATGACTGGATAGAGGCCAAACCGGTCGAATTTTTTCGCAACGGGATTCGTATGTTGCCAGAAAGATGGGAAAAAGTTGTAGCTAGCGATGGCCAATACTTTCAATAATTCATTTGTAACCATTTTTTCACAATAAAGGCTCAAAATTTGAAAAAAAACGGGAAAGACTTATTCACATACCTGATATAAAATCAAAATAATCCTTTATATGTAATAACTATAATATTATTCAATAAATATTTTAAACATTATCTTCTTTCCCAAAGGTATTTACATAATTTGTCAAACCAAAACAAAAATATTAACTACTCTTTTCATCTATTTTATTATTAATACTCAAATAAATGCGGAGAGCATCTATTTATATAAATATTACAATATTTTAATAATATTATTATATTAATGTTATAAATTCCGATCTGGTCTGGTAAATTCTGGTAATGTCAGTTTCGAACTTGCGAGCGTGGTCACCATGCTCTCGAATATGGATTTTACAGCCCTCTTTATGTATCTTCTGGATAGATTCCAGGCGTCGATTACATTTAGTTTCATATATGTAGACCGCTTGGCCCCTAGGTCCCGACAAAATTCTGGTCCAAAGTAGCGTCTTCCCTAACAAGGAGAGGCCATGACACTTAGGTCATAGATTTAGCTGAAATTGGTTGAGGTATCTCTGATTACCTCATCAATAACATCTGCGCAATTTTAGGAACTAGCGCTGTTCCTTTTCCAAGATAACTCGAGATTGGAAAATAATGTATATAATGAATATCTAGCATGTATCAATACAGACTGCAGCTCTATAAGTTCAATATTCATGATCTATAAGTGCAATATATATTTATTTTTTCAAATAGAATAATTTATATATATATATATATATATATATATATATATATATATATCACATATATATTACATATTAAGGTTTATACATACCAAAATTTAATTCTTCAAAAAGGTGAGCTGAATTTAGCGCTGAATTTTTATAAAGTTATTTATATTTATAATTCCTGTAATTTAATTTAATTTACCAGTACCTATTGTCATAAAAAAAATACATATTCCATTCAATAACTTAAAATCTTTAAGATAGCATTTTTTTTTGTATTATCTATTACAAATAAATATTGTTCTATAGAATAGAAAATATTTAAAAAATTATGAATATAATTTTTTTAATAGCTTTTATAGATAAGGGTATATAAATCCAACTATTTTCCACCTACAATTTAATCGCTATCAATTTTCTCGCTGTACGTAATTTGAATCCTTATTGGCAAATATGTCGATAAACATCTAACGCCAGAATGCCGTAGGAAAAAAGACAATGCTCAGGACACAGTTTTATATATGCAATCAGTCGTTCTGGGGCGCTGACGCTAACGTAAATGTTCTCGCTACTTAATTTCAGCCTCGTCCATTTTAGTCTGTTCCTCGAAAAGTGAAATGCACATTCACGCCCTTTAAACATATTTGCGAAAACCATGCGGTTTGGTCAGTGTTCGAGTGAGAGGGGCAGAGATTGTAATAACAGGCGCAGGATCGTTAATTTCAGACGACGGGAAAACCATTAAGAAAAAAAAGTTCGCGGAGAAACTCATTAGCGCGCGATTCTAAGACAAGAGAGAAAGGGTGGAACGGCTGGAACGGCTATATACATATCGCGGGTGTACTTCGCTTTTTCAGCGAGTCATCGACGTCTTCGCCGACACTCGGCAATAAGTACCTCGCACGTATAGCTAATGGATTCATCTTAGGAATAAATGTGCGATCTGTCAGATGTCTCTTTAGTCGTTTCTTAGAGGCTTATTTACTTATTTATTTATTTACATTTTAGTAATTTAAAAATTTTAATAAAAATTCTATGAAATGTTCAACGAAAATTTAGAATAATTAATGAAAAAGTGATAGTGAATTAATCCAAAGTTCAATGGTGTTTTTATAACTGATATTATTGGATAAAAGTCGAAGAGTTCAACTGTATTGAAAAGTAAATCTTTTTTTTCTGCGAATTTGTTTCATTATAAAAGTATGTTTGTTAAATTTGCATCCACTTACAATCAATATGATTTGTAATTTTTAATCAAGTTTTAGCATAAGAAGAATCCTGCCAGAGATATGGCCCGAAGGAGCTTGCAACTTATCTTTATGTCGGTTTATATAGCAACACAATCTATTGCCGTATTAGCCGAAAAAGACAGTATTGAACGATCGAGAATTAATTCGTCGATGCCAGACAAACTGAAAAAAGGACGATTTATCTCTTTTGATAGTGATTCTGGAAAAATCGATGTAAGTCCATTTCGTATTGTGTACCTGAAATATACTGTAATTAATGCCGACCTATACGTTTACGCCAATGAGCTCAATGTTCTTGAATACATAAACGAAATTAAGTTAATGTTCCCCTTAAATTTATACATATTTCTCTAACCATATTATCGGTGTACAGTTATAATTTCATTTATTGCATGTTTTATGTTTCTGGTCAATTTGATTTGTCTTTTTGGGAAAGAATAAATATATAATTATTTATTTCTGAACATTTTTAGAAAGTTATATATTGCTTCTAATTTAATCCAAATCTTAAATTAATTGATAAATTAATAAATCGTTAAATTCATGATTTGTACAATTTGTTAATATTAATATGGTATTCATTCCATCTATAAGAATTCATCATGATTGGCGGAATCAAATATCTTTGAATAGTTTTGAATTAAACAAAACAATTGTTTGGTTACTTATTAACGTTCTGATTATGTTATACGAAATTCTACTATAAAATTTTAATAGACCCTAAACCGTATAAGAATTATTTAAGAAAAAGAACAATTAAACTATTAGAAGAATTAAAGTATATAAGTTAATTAAAGATGATCAACAAGATTTCATTTTCTAGATAAATCTGGACTTGTCAGTGCCATTCCTTTCAATTCCTTTGAATGACAAGATTGACTCTAATGGTTTACAAATGCCTTTATTGAATCTGAATGTAAAAGCAATAACAGTTTTCGGCATACTGATGGCTATTTCTGCCTTCATTCTCCCTCTATTTGTAAAAAATTATCCACCAACGCCACCGATCGGATTGTTTCAACAATATGGAAAGGAACATAAAAGTAAAGATGAGAACAATTATATTTTTTAATATATAATATATCATTCATTTTATTTAAATATTTTGATTTGACATAACCAATGATATTGTCTATCAATTCAATTAAAATTTCAATACAAAAACAAAATATTTGTATAAAAAATAATCACAGTAACTTTTACATAGAGATAAATTGCACGCGTGTTAATAATACAATGCATATATAACACATTAGTGTGTTTAATAGACTCATGTCAATTAATATATAAATTTAATATAAGTTTGCCGATTTCTTTGATTACTTCTTTCTAGAGATAAATATATCTTAACACAAACTTTACATCTGTTGGAGACATTTTATTCGTACTCTTAAAATATTTTATACATGGAAATATTAGAAATCATGATATAAACTCTTAGTGAAAATTATTTCATTATTCAAGTTCCAATTTCCAAGCATTATTTATTTATCAAATATATATATATATATATATATATATATATATATATACATATATGATATAACACAAAATATTCTTGTATAACAATTGTATCTGAAATATTTTAGGATCAAATCGTGGTTTTGATGTTTCGTCTTTAAGAGATTCGCTCAAAGATATGATTTTTAAAGACACGGAGGTAAAGCCATGCTTGCAGCTAATTGCATGTTGGACAATTGCTACTGTAAGACAAACAAAAAAACCATCTAACTTAGATCAAATAATTGATGATCTATCAAGGTATGATTTACTGAATAAAATAAAATTATATTTTAAATCTTTAAAGTAAAGTTTTCATACAACATATTATTAATGTTAATAATCATTTTCTATATAATAACCACTACTTCTATATAAGTTACATTTTTATTGTTTTGATTTCATATTTATAAGTTGAATTACTTTTAAATATATATGGACTATTGCTCGTAACACAATTCCAGCGCAAAAGGACATAAAATATGTAAGAATCTAATTGAAAATTTTAATTATAACGTTATTCCAATTCTAGTTCAGAGATTAAGATATGATTCTTATTTACTCAATTTGGAAAGAAAATTCCAATTCGTAATGTGTTACGAATACAGTTGTGGCTGGATTACAATCTTATATCACATGGCAGCTTGAGAAATAAAAACCATATCTATTTTCGTACAATAATTATATCGCATTTCTTAATAAGTTGAGTGGGACTCTTAATATATTTTATTTTGATTTACGATTGAGTCACTAATAGAAAAAAAATCACAAACCCAGAGGACAGAGACAGCCCTTCTGTCTCACTTTACGGAAGACTGAGACCGCATAATTTCCTGAATACTTTAATAAAGATATCAGAAAATTATTTTACTATGTAAAGAGGATATTATAACTATAATTAATTATAACTATATCAAATACTACATTATTTTAATAAAAACAGTATGCCACCCTTTATTTTCGTAATTAATATTTCTCAATATTTAATTTTTTAAATTGAATAAATTGGTTTTTAAAAAGAAACAAAAAGTTAGTACTAAAATCTGCAGAATAAGTTTCTACGCAGCTCATAGTCATCAAATCTGCACGCGTCTTATATTAGAATCAATTCGAAATTAAGATACTCAAATCTTTCTCTGTTATATACCGTAGTCAGTTCAGTTCTGAACAATAGAGCATTGTATTGTACGAATGTCGCATAGCTAGTGTTGGAGACATTAATACAGAAGTAGTTTATCGAAAGAAGTTTATTTGTTACGTATTATCTGGATTATTAAATATTTAAATTTTTAGGCATATACGTGAATGGTAGAATACATATTTCTACTATTTATCAAATAAAATGAGTTAAGTTTAGAAAACCTCTTTGAGTACAATTTACCGATATAAATTGATATGCTGGATCCTTCTTAGCTTTCAATATCCTTATAAATCATTTTTTAAAGACAAATCAAAAGTGGTAATTGAAATGATAAATGTAGTAAAACAGTTTTTCATGCTCCAAAAGATAGTACAAGCAAAGATGTTCAGAATGCTTTTTTAGTCTTTGTACATTTTTATAAAGTTAACAATTTTCATTGTACTTAATTGATCATAAGAAAAAACATATCAATACCTGAGAAGGCGAGAGTAACGCACTCTACAATTCAAATGTTAAAATAATACGATCCCAACTCGAATTTTTAATGAATAAGATTCCAGCTCAAAATATACTTTCATTCTACTAAATACATTTTCATTCTAAATCGCTATCATTTAATTAATCTGAACTAGAATCGTCTTTAGTCAGAGCCGTGATTGGAATCGTATTGTTTCAAAACTTGAAATGAATATTGTGTATTGCAGTACTCTCCGGGTCTCGTTATGTCCTAGAATCCTGAACGCCACTTGTATGATACATATAGGCACTGCAAGTTATGTATATTATAAATATCAAATTTATCAATATCTTTCTCAAATAATATATAGTTTAAACGCCTTTTTCGGTTACTGCTCAAATTTAGCAGAATACATGCTACTATACTTTTACACATTTTTCTTGCTAGCTTCAGGACAGACTTGGTCGATTAAAAAAAATTCAATTATATCTAATAAAAAATAGTACTTTTATAAAAATGCTATATTGTACATTTTTACTACATAAAATAGTTTTTTTTTAATAAGTAGACTTTTTATATAGACACAGGCTATCCTTAAATTTAAAAAAAAATTACATTCCTCTCAGTTATACTTTTTTATTTGTAAAATCGCAGCTTTTCTCTATTAAATATGATAACTGTTACTATAAATATTTTAATTAACTTTACAATAAAAAGTAAAAAAATATCTGTAAAAAATATAGTCTAAATGGTTCACAGTTATTGACAACATTAATAAAATTATGATGAATTTTCATTTACTGATCATCTATTTTTTAGCCATAAGTGGTTTCAACAAGCGATCAACGGTACATTACTAAATGAAGCAGTTCAAAAAGGCCATCAAGTATTCAAGCTCGATGAATGCTCCAGAACATACAATGAATGTAGAGTAGATCAAGAACATATAATTAACATATTAAAAATAATTGGTATATGATGATAATAATTGGTATGCACGTAACTAAATCCTATAAAATTTTGAAATTAACATTCTTCTTATATTTTTATTGTGATATTTTCAAATTTTGAAAAATTGAGAATATTGTACGTGTTAATTTTTTTGTAAAATTAACAAAGAAGCTATACAATTTATTTTGTATCTAACGTTATCTATAATTGTTTTTTTTTTCATATACAAAAAAAACTTTACTTTCGTTAAGCATAACATAGATAAATGTTTAATGTTTTTTTAATAAAATAAATTTTTATTGTTGGCAGAACTGGTAATACTGTGCTCTTTAATTTTCAATGGATAAAGTAAATAGTTCAGTCCGGAAATATTTATTTCTCCAAAAAAAAAGAATCATTTGCTTCTTTCAGCCGAATTAACAACAAAATTTTTTTAATAGAACTCAATCTGTGCTTATAATGAACACTATTCACAACACGAAGTTGATGTCTATTCTACGAATTTTTACTTATATTCTACTTTTTTATATATTTAGAAACAATTATGATTCTAAGTAATATTATTATAATACTTGCTTAAATCTCCCACTGTTATTGTTATTATCTTTACTCAATGGAGGTAGTGGACATGAAATTCCACGATTTTTTATTATATCTAAAGAAAATGTGCAACACAAGTCGAGAAAATAAATTGCGATAATAATCGTTACACACAATGAAAAAGAATCAAAATTATAATGAAATTTTGTTACTGTATTTTTAGTGGACGTTAACCTTATATTACATAAATACATATTTTAATAATGTGAAGAAATTATAGATTTGTATTCAAGAGATGTTTGTATTATAAAATTCTTATATTTGTACAAAAATATAGTTGTCATCTTAAACTTTTAGGCTGGTATAATTTTTTAAAAATTGTAACGAATGTCAGCCTATGTCAGTACTGTGTTTGAAAAGTAAACAATTAACTAATTTAGATAATATATACAAACAATTTTAACATTCTAAAATTAGATTTCTAAAAACGAAGCCAAACTTATAAATACAATAATTATAATCTAAGTGTTGCATTAATTATAAATAATATAAAAGTTGCACAGACCGAATTTTTACAAGTTTTAAATCCATACATGTAATGTATATTGTATCAAATTTAATAAGCTACACCCAGTGCATTCTAAATTTTAAAGTTTCCTTCAGATTAAATGACATATTCCAAAATAAATAAAACGAGAAAAGAGAACTTTGTCTCAGCTTCTGATTATTCTAAAAATCATTCGCATAATTTATTTATACCTTGATTATTCTCGCTCATGTCTTACGAAACGCGAGTTTTGGAACTCTGTTCCGCCTCGAGAAGTAACTTCTTGCATTTTTCGTTTCGGGTCAGGTCAATCGGAATTTGCCCGAGCATATCGCGCGTCTGCACATTGACACCATTTTTTAGCAAAAATTGTACAATGTTCAAGTGACCGTGAAGACCGGCAAAATGCAGTGCCGTACGACCGGAGACATCAATCTGAGACAGATCGGCACCAGCCAACTGGTAAGATTGCAGCCGTACCAGGTTGCCAGCAGCCGCCAACGAACACAAGCGCTCACCGATGTAGCGACCGTGCTCGTGCAAGTGGGCGCCACATTGCAGAAGTAGTTTTATTAGCTGTAACAAACAATTTCTTATTTCAGTTTATCAAAAAAAAAGAAAAAAAAATTGAAAAATAGAAAAGTAAAAAATAAAAAATAATTATATATCAATAACTGTACATGGTTTATAATTCCGACAATCTCATAATTGATTGAATCTTAAAGTAAATAACGAATATCAATGATAATATAATATTACTACATATAAAAAATATTATATGTTTATGATAATTTGCTTAGTTGTCACTGAGAAAAATTGAAAGCACTTATATGGAATAATCATAAGGTCTTAGATTAGTTATAAACGGAATGAAATAATTAATTTAGTACTTTCACAATTAAGCTTCATAAAGTATTTTTTGGGTGCACTTTACTGCAGTTGGCTTTAAAATCTTGCATGTACATGTAAATGCAGTCTTTAATTTGTTGGCGTTTGAAGTTTTGCTAAGACCCAGATAATATGGTTAAAATGTCCGCTTTGCGATCGATTAGCGATTCGTTGATCGACAATCCATGGTATTATTAACAAAGGAACAATAAACTCATGCAGGGCTTAATCAAAAATACATCTCATTAAAATGTTGAAAATGATCTGGGGATGCTCTTACTCCAAAAAAGGTTTCGAAGATTTCTTTCGAGATATATCTCAACTTGCTGAATATCTAACGAGTTATTAAAACATTTACATTAAAACGGACTGTGAATTAAACTTTTTTCATATCATTTGGTACAACATTCACTTCTTTTGGAATAATTTTAAAATTGTGAAGCGCAGTGTTTAAGTACATACCTATTTTATTACAATTTATTTTCACGATGAACAATGAATATGTTTTTCAGTGTTTTCATGCGTATTAAGATAAGTATTTTTGATGATTTTGTTTGTGACTGTATTAAATGCCAATCTAAAGAAACGAAAAACTCAGCATTTATAAATCAAAAAATATTAATGAATAATAACAGATAAAATAGAAGACTTGATTTTCTACATATTGCATATACTTGATTACTTGTTATATTTTTTAATAAAATAAAATACTTTGTTAAAACATAATCATAGGTGGTTATGATAGCGCATTTATTTTTCGAAGTTTTTCTGACTAACTGACAGCCCATTGGAGCTGTGTTACGCATATGACAACAAAAGTAAAAATATAACTAACAATCAACTGTAAATATATGCATCTGAACTTTCTTAGTTGTTATAAGAGATAGATTTGAATGGTTCAACTGAATACGTATCATAGAATATTTTATCAAAATAAAATATTTGTAAGAACATTTGTAAACGTTATGTACCGGAGTCAAGTATGAAACTTGAGTTGGAACATGGTAATATAAATCCGGGCACTAGTTAACCAAAAAATTCTATAGAATTCTATTAATCCTCAATGGTTTCAGCCATATACTACTAATGCTCAGAAAAAAGATTTGCTGAAGCGCTACTATTCCCTCATTTGGATTATTGGTCAGTTTTTATGCTGAATGCGTCATTACAAATTATGCGCATAATGCAAATTCCACAGCACTTTTGTGTTCGATACATGAAAGGCATTGGGCGAGATGATTAAGTCACCTCTTTTACGACGTTATTTAGATCGTGAGGCACTGATACTAGCAGGCATTATTTTATTTCTGTAATAATATGCAAAATCATGCGTATACACTTTCCAAAGTATTTAGACTGTTTTCTGTCGAATTATATTTCCAAGGATTCTCTAAGAGCGGAGACTAAAGAATTTGCACCTCTCTTTATACACACTGAGATTGGAAAACTTTCTTTTCAATTTCAAGCTGCGCATTTCTAGAATAGACTTCCGACTAAGATTCAACATTTGCGATCTCTCAGCAGGTTGAAAGCAGCGATAAAAAAATAATTTCTTGAACTACACTGTTCAGTCTAGTTATTTTAAATTCTAATCACTTTATATGTTGAATTATGTAGTATCGTTCCATATACATTTGATTTTAATGTTATATAAGAGTAAATGTATGTAAGGGAAGAATGAATATAAGGATAGGATTTAGTAAATTACTTATCTATTAGTCAAAGATTAATAGATGTATACACTGAAAAAAATAATTTCTTGATTCAAATAAATCTATGTATTATTTACTGAGTTACTTGATCCAAAGTATTGAAATATTAAAATAAAGAAAATATTTCTTGTTTTCAGAAAATATTTGTTTCATCTGAGAAATTTGAATTACTCAAATCGAAATTTACTAAATTCCAGTAAATATTAACTTAAATTCAGAAAAAAATTCTAAGAATTAAAACACGACTTTCTTAAAACAAAAGACTAGATTTTCTTAAAAACAGAAAATCCAGTCAAGTAAATATTTATTTAATTATAATGTTATAATTACTTAAATTTAGCCAATCATAATCTGAAAATAAGCATTTTCATTTTCAAGAAAACGTTTCTTTAAAATAAGTTGATCAAAATTAAAATGGAAAACCTGAGTTTCTTAAATTTAGTAATCATATACCTAAATAAAATACTTTTGATTCTCTAAATAAGGCTTTACAGAATCAAACTAATATTTTATAGAACTCAGTAGTTAATTGTTTTTTATACAGTATATATAGCATAGAGTTACGCAATACATATATAATTAAATATGTTCTTAATCTAAGAAAACAAAATTTTGAATTACAAGGTGATTAGATTAATACAAAAATGTAATGCATCGAATTCAGAAAATCTAATAGCTATAATTGTAAATGATCAAAATACTTAAATTATAGATTGATAAAATCTGTGATCGAAGACAAGATTTTTCTGATACTATCAAAAAAACAATATTGTCGAATTAATTAAATAAAAATGTTCTTCATTTGAGAAATAGTTTTTCGAAATAATTCATTAAAATTATACACTGGAAAAATTCTAATATGAAGTAAATATTACTTGATTCAAGAAATTTATGCGATTTTTCTGTATCAGGTAAATATTTTCTTTCACCAAGTCATCGCATAAACTTTAACCAAGTAAGTAGTTATTAAAATAAAGCTAATATTTTCTCAGCAGCAGAACACAAATATTGGGAATTAAATGAATATTTTCTTATTTTGAGAAAATATTTTCTTGAACCAATAATTTAAAATTTAATATCAGGAAAATAAATTCTTCGATTAATTATCTCCTAGATTTTAGTCCAGATGTTCTAGAAAATGGGTGGCTGAGATTGTAAATTAAATAAATATTTTCTTATTTAAAGAAAATATTTTCTTGAACCAATAATTTAAAATTGAAAATCAGGAAAATAAATTCTTCGATTAATTAAATATCTCTTGTAATTTTTTTAAATATATGAAGCTGAAAAATAATTATTTTTTGTAATATTCTATATCACTGAAAAAATATTTGCTAATATCACGTAAATATTTATGTGCCTTATATCGGATAAAAAATTATTAAATTAAAATTAAAACAAATATTTGCTTAGATTGCAAAATAAGTTGCTTAAAATTAGAAAACCAGAATCTTAAAAATTCTGGAGAGAGAGGAAAAAGAGAGAGAGAGAGAGACAGAGAGAGAGAGAGAGAGAGAGAGAGAGAGAGAGAGAGAGAGAGAGAGAGAGAGAGAGAGAGAGAGAGAGAGAGAGAGAGAGAGAGAGAGAGACGATAGCAGTCACTTAGCCAGCCTGAGCCATTACAGTTCTGCTTCGATGGTAGATGCGCGACACTGTTCGCATGGCTCGAACATATTTTATATTTTTAGACTGCAAGAAATTGATTGCTCATTAATTAACTCTCTCAAAAACTCCACTCCTTATATGGATTTCTTATATGGTCAAAATTTAACAATATAATAATCTTGAGTTGTATACTATAGTACAAAAATCGGTAATATTGAGAACTGGGTTCTCCTGTAATTTTCAATTGAAGCGAATAAGTCTTCAATAAGGAATTTCTTCTATAATTTCTTTTACTATCTTCTATTCATATATATATATATATATATATATATATATATATATATATATATATATATATGTATAAGTAAAGCATAATTAATTTATAAATCTACATGTTATATTTTTTAAAAATTTTTTAACTTAATTTTTTTAATTACACAGAAATAGTGAATTGACCAAAGGAACCATTTTTTTCTATGATATAAATACAAAAATTAATTATTTTTCGATTTTGTATACGTATTCTGATTCAACTGTAGACGAATCATCGACTATGAGCTGCTCCCATATGGACAGACGCTTAATTTTACCATCTACTGTGAACAACTGGACGACTTGAAGCAGGCTATCGACCAGAAGCGTCCACAATTGACCAACAGGAAGGGTGTAGTGTTCCACCAGAACAACGCCAGATCACACACTTCGATGATGACTCGTCAGAAGCTACGGAAGTTCGGATGGGAGGTTCTATCGCATCCACCATATAGCCCGGACATAGTGCCAAGTAATTACCACCTGTTCCTGTCCATGTCGAACGTCCTTGGTGGTGTAAAGTTGGACTCAAAAGAGGCTTGTGAAAAGTGGATGTCTGAGTTCTTCGCAAATACGGAGAGGGGTTTCTACGAGAGATGTATTATGACTTTGCCGTTTAGATGGAAACGGATTATCGAACAAAACGGCGCATATCTGAAGTAAATTTGAACACTGTAACACTTTTTATAAAGCATCGAATGAAGAGCAAAAAAGCGGAAGGAAGATATTTGACAACCTAATATAGGCATTTATATATAATATATACTTGTGTTATAATAATTTATGTATAGCTTTGGTTTTAATACGTGATTTTCCACATCCAGATAATATTTTCTTAAACTGAATCATAATATGTATACTAAATCGAAAAATGATTAATTTTTGTGTTTATATCACAGAAAAAAATGGTCGTCATATCAAGTCAATATTTCTATGTAATTAAAAAAATATAACATGTAGATTTATAAATTAATTATGCTTTACGTATACATATAATATATATATATATATATATATATATATATATATATATATATATATATGAATAGAAGATAGTAAATGAAATTATAGAAGAAATTCCTTATTGAAAAACTTATTCGCTTCAATTCAAAATTACAGGAGAACCCAGTTCACAATATTACCGATTTTTGTACTATAGTGTGCAACTCAAGATTATTATATTGTTAAATTTTGAAACCAATGTTTCGATATAAGGAATTGAGATTTTGGGAGAAGTTAATTAATGAACTATCAATTTCTTGCAATCTAAAAATATAAGTAGTAAATATTGATTAAAAGATAATTAATAACATTTCCTGCATCCGAATATTAAATAAATATTTTCTTAGAGGCCTACGATCGCTCGATCGCTAGAGCCGACTAGTAATTTGGTGATAGGAGTTCAAATCCCGGTCTCAGCCGACTGACACAAGCACCGCTGTAATAATTTACATGTGCTTTGTTTACAAACACATCGTAGACCTCCGTTGCTGATTAGCACCGATATATGGAAGCATAAATAGAGCGACGTTAAATAACATAAAAAAAAAAAAATATTTTCTTATATTTAATATTTTCCATTATAAACTAAAGAGTAGAAAATTTGTTTCTTACAGTAATAAAAGCAAGGTTATAATTTTCTTAATTTGTTAAACCAATATCTCAATGTAAGTATTCGGGCACATGATCACCAGCGGCGCGCGCGATTGAAACTAAAATGCATCCGTTTCGTCCGCTGTTAGAATTTCTTTTCGACATAAAATTTTATTACGGGAAAAGAAATTCTCTGAGAGGGTGCCTAGCGTTTTAATATATATCAAAATACTAACGATCCCTATGAAGATGCAATTGCACGTTGACGTGTCCTGCACGTACGCCGCCCTTACATGCCACGCCCAGGGCGAAGTATGGTCTCGCGAGCATGTATTGCGAGCATGTGGCACCTTGGAAGCATAGTCCTCGGGGCAGGTATAGCCTCCCCCACCTCTCTACTTAGGTATCAAGCTAGCTTAATACTTTAAAAGAATCAAGACCGCACTTCCTTCTTGACCTTCGGTGAAGCTTCTACTTGTGGTGTTGTGTGCTTTCGTGTCATTCGTTCATGTTTTATCTATCCTGTTATTATTGTGATTTGTGCAATGCATGTATAAGTCGCGCGGCGTCTAATTATTATATTACGGGTTTCTATATGTGTAGTCTTCATTAATTGTGGGTCGCGTAGATAATTGTACTAGCAGCCCTCGTCTCGGCTTCGCCCGAGTTAATAATTTAGCCAATTGCTTAAACTATTCAATAATATCGAAGCAGAAAGTACTGTATATATGAGAATCTATTTTTCTATAAATAATTGACCGTAATTTACCTATCGTCGCTTCTGTATAAAAAGCTGCTTCAATGTAGCCTCCACTTCAAAAAGTTGATATTTTGCCGACCATTTTATACAATATATATATGCATATAAAATACGGCTTCGATGGAAAAAATCTTACTTTCGAGTTCGAATGGTAGAAAAAGATGTCCAAGTGTCTCGTTTACAGAGAGTTCATGTTTCCACGACGTTTACAGAGAGTATCATGTTCGGACTATCGAAAATCTCGGAACGACTGCTATAGAGAGTTTTGTGTTGGGGAGATATAATACAATGTCCGGGTATCCCGGGATGTGTCTTACTGGGAGTGTGCGTGTTCGAATAATAGAATATGAATCTCTTCATAGAAGTCGTACTGACATACATGGACATTCTTTCCCACCACCTATACATGACACTCCCTGTAGAAGTCGTTCCAACTCATCTGGAAATCATATTCTATCATCCGAAAATGAAACTCCCCGTAAAAGTTGTCTCGACATACCTCAACATCGTTTCCAACCAACTAAACACAATACTCCCCGTAGTAGTCGTCTCGTTATACCTGGACATCATCTTCTAACGTCCGAATACGAAATTCCCTGTAGAAGTCGTTCCAAAACACTTGGAAATCGCATTCTATCATCCGAACATGAAACTCTCATTAGAAGTTGTCCCGACATACCTGAACATCGTTTCCTACCAACTAAACACGATAGTCCCGGTAGAAGTCGTCCCGAAAAAGCTAGAACCGCTTCCTAACGACTAAACACAATATTCCCCGTAGAAATCGCCTAGAGACACCTAGACATCGCATTCTATCATCCGAACATACAACTGCCTATAGAAATTGTCTTGAGGCAACGGGATATCGTAATCAACCGCCCGTACACGCCAATACAATATTTATCAGTAGAACCCGTATTTAAAATGTGTATATATAAAAGGCACAATATAATATACATACTATATATATATATATATATATTTATATTTCTGTTTTTTCAATTAAATAAAGTGAATATTTTCGTAGTGATGCCAACTGAAATTCAAGCAAAATGTTGGTATGCGCATAGCATATTTTTTAAGCAGACGATAGATAATGCCTTTTTATGCAGAAGTGACGATACATTTTATTTATATATACATAGTTTCGAGGATGTTAGTAAAGAACCCCATTTTGCCATCATTTCTTTTGTTCGAATTAAAAAAAAACATAGTCTCTTGTCACAATTCTGAAGTTAATAGAATGTATAAAAATAAAAATATAATTTGTCGTCACCAACTATATTCAGTATAATTTGGCATACATAACCATTTTATAAGAGAAGGGGAAAGAAAAACAGAGAGACAGAGAGTGAGAGCGAGAGCGAGAGAAAGAGGTTTTCATACGTAAGAGAAAAGAAAATTTATAAAACTTATAAGATATCCATAAGGTTAGAGAGTAGTGTCAGATTAACCTGAAGAACAAAAAGGGTAATACCGACTAACGTCACACCTTCTTCAGGATACGAATCCCAAAGTTGGATATGAACATTCGTTTAAGCTGGCTTGGTATTAATATTTTAAGCGGACTACTTTGAGTTGATGTTCGTGATTCAAGACGGCACCTAGTGGCCACTAGTGAAACTGATTGTTAAAACCATTAACTTAATTTATTGATGAAAGTAAAATGATTTTCAATAAAAAAACATAGCCTATATTCTTCCCAAGATAATATAGAATCTATATGTCAAATTTCAGAACAATCGGTTCAGCAGTTTTTTCGGTTATCGTGTACAAACAAAAACACGCTTTGTCTTTATAAATTAGTATGATATGATATAAAGTATGATATGATATGATATGATATGATATGATATGATATGATTTGTGTGCTCCGTTCGTGTACATAAGTTTATCTGTTCGTTTATAAGCGTCTATTGTATCTATTTGTATTTATGAAAAATTCACTTGACGCATCAGCTGGACAGGGGCTTTGCCTTAGTGGAGATACTGCGGTGTGCATTTTCCTAGAGTGTTTCCGGCCGCACTCGTGCCCAATGGCTGCCGTCTTGGCAAGGGCTGAACCAGTTCCCGAGACGTCGGGGCCAAGACGCAGAGCAGAAGATATAGCGGAACACCCCTTCCCCATTGACCTTATCAGCCCCATGATCACTAGTGTATTCGCAGCACGGCTAAAACTATATGGTGGAGGAGTACTCCATCGATGTGTAAGAGTTAGTCTTTAAGAGCGCTCGTTCTAATATTTAGGGTATACCCACGTGTATCGATACTATCTTAAATTTGTCATAATAGACGGCTTTTTCCTTCTCTCTTCAAGAGGAGGTTTTTTATGCCAGTCTCTAATAAATATTATCGTAGTATAGTAGTATATAACTTATATTGTTAATTTATTTCACCTGATCACATAATTCCCCGAATTCATGACTTTTATTAATTCTTAACGAGCTATTATTATTATAATTAACCGCCACCGCGGATTCATTGACCCTTTCTTCCAGTGGCGCATGGTCCTAATCCCGGATAAAGAAGAAGCGAGTACAATAAGAACAACCGGGCAGTACACTCTTACAGTTACATATTTCAAAACATTGACACATCAGAGAACATAGCACCTGGCAATGGAAAGAGTTACCATCGTCACGCCAGCGTGTGGCGGTTTCGGCTCGGCTTCGGAACGGCTAGCACGGGGTGGACGAGCTTGAGAGAATGAACAATGGGAAATTGCTGTCAATGATAGTACCGCCGTCATTGAGTAAGGCTGTAGGCGTCATATCTGGCAAAAGGGCCCTATAAACGGGTTACACGCATCTCGTATATAAAGATTCGAGTGCTACGCAGCTCAGAAACTCTGTAGAGTAGTTCGAGCAGCGGGAGTGAGACACGGAGCTAAGCCGAGTAAGCACGGAGTAGATGAGATACTCTCACTGTCTTGAGAAGCATGCTGATATCGTCATCGTCAGCGAACGATATCGAGATGAAGATGCGGGAGTCTGGTATCGCGATGACCTCGGCACTGCGGCGATTTGGATATTCAATCCGTACCCCTTTTGGGTGGAACGCCACGGATCTGGCCGCGGCTTTGTCTGGGTGTGGAGCAATAACGTAAATTACGTCAACTGCTATCTCACTCCGAATGAGGCCATCGGGGGTTTCCAGTCTAAACTGGATGCCCTTGAAGGTCCGGTTAGAGAAATGGAGGGGCAGCTTGTAGTGGCTGGGGATTTGAAAAGCAAAGCTCTCGAGTGGGGGGAAGCCTTGCCGGACTCTAGGGGAAGACGAGTGATGGACATGGCATCCAGACTGGCGCTGAATTAAAGGCATTCTTGACATCTAGAGCGACAATGGCACAAGACTGTTTAGTGCCACCTTTCCATCTCTTACCACTGATTGCATTTCTTGCGGTACACACTACCAGTTTACTAGCATCGACTGTTGATTTTGATTTCCGAAATCCAAATTGGCGTGAGGATAAGCCGTGCAATCCTTCAGTGAATGCTTCCAGTCGGCTACATATTATTTTTTCAAATATTTTACCTACCCAATCGAGCATACAGAATGGCGTGTATGATGACGGATCATCAAGTGACTTGTTGCCCTTAGGTAACAAAACTAACCTTTGAGTTTTCCAGCAATCAGGAAAAATACCCTCAAGAAAACAAGCATTATATACTTTTAGAAATATAGATGGGTTCTTCTGTATCGCCAACTTAATTGCAGCATTGTCTCTAATCTTAGCGTAAGTATTATGTAGCTTCATTTCTGTTATAGGAGGTATATCGTTAGAGTGCAGCGTGCGCAGTACAGTCCCTTGGGTGTCATTGGGAAAGAGAGCGGAAACAATCTTATCAGTACCGTGTTGGTGGGTTGCATTGGTGCTCTACTCAATCGTGCTATGACTGTTTTGTATGGTCGTCCCCATAAGTCATTGTTGGCCTCTGTGCACAGTTCAAGCCAGCATCGACGCTTACTTGCCTTAATGGTCTTGACAAACGCTCTTTGTGCTTCTTTAAATAAACTATTAAACGTATTACGGTGGGTGGCTCTTTGGGCAAGTCTACGTGCGCGACGACATTGCTTGCGCAATTCTTCAATTTCATTTGTCCACCACTAGAGAGATTGACGATATTTAAATCCGCTCTTAGACCTAGTCATCGACGCATCACATGCTTCAGAGATATGCTTCATGAGTGTATTTGCCAGATGGCCTGGTGCACCATATTCTAAACGTTCTTCAGATATGATAGTGGCGAACACTTCACAGTTTAGCGATCTGATGTTCCATTTCCGTGTGGGCATCCACTCATTGCACTTGTTCTTCACTTTCTTCTCTGCAATCTCGTACAAGATCGCCCTGTGATCACTGTAACTGCAAAGGTCGCTTACTCTCCAATTAAGGATCCGCTGAATCAGGTCATCGCTGGCGGTGTGTGTGTGTGTGTGTGTGTGTGTGTGTGTGTGTGTGTGTGTGTGTGTGTGTAGTTTTATCAATACTTCTGAGTAGGGCAGAGAAATAGTTGCTGGTGTCTATTGTCATATGGAAGCTATCTGTCAATTTAATGGCAGATAATGATTTGACGTGTAAATCTACTCGAGTACCTTTGATAGAACGAATTGTAGCGCTTTAAAACAGTAGTCCGTAAAAGATGAAGAACTTTATTCTTACAGGCTACGAATTGTGCCTTCTGGATTCGAAAAGTTACTGCAAGTGAAATAGAAGTTATAAATTTATAAACAAAAATCGTCAATTATAGGTATAAGCCTTCACGATTACCTCTTGATGAACTATGTCAGCTCCTCTTGTTTGCGAGAAGCATTTGCGTATTAGCAAGGGCAACATCATTCAATTGCACTGGACTAAAAGAGAAGCTCTCATCACTTATAGAAACAATAATCTTCTTTACTTTTTCTAAATTCTTAAAAATAGATGCAGAGACTCCTGCAAAGTGCAAAAATATACATCTACCCTCCCCTTTACACTTAGGCAAGAGGCAGCATATTTCTTCTGTGGGTATACCTTTCTTAGAGCTGCTAAACTATAAAATGCAACTTTTACAATTACATTACGGATTCTAAAGAATTTCTTGGGAACCCAGTCACAAGAAGACAACAGATCCATAAGAGAATAGGAATTAATATTTTTAAAATCTCGAAATTGAAACGTATTTTTTTTATAAGTATGGGGGAAAGTATATCTCTGGAGTCAATTATTATTAGATTATGGCATTTCATCATTTTGGCTTGCAAAATGGAAATCTATCCATGTACGAAGAACTAGAAGTGGGTGGGTGGAACCACGCCCAACTAATTTCAGATACAATTCACAGTTAGACGCGTTTTAACATTCAATGCGTGTGTATATGTGTGTGTGTGTGTGTGTGTGTGTGTGTGTGTGTGTGTGTGTGTGTGGATATTTATAATATCAAGAAGTTTTAAAATCATGATTTCTAAAAATAGTTCAAAGTTTTTGAGCAAGCTATACGTTACTAAACTTTTCACCCACGATTATTTGTTTTAGTCTTTTATTGCATTAATCATGATCGATCTATACTTGATATTAGCAAATATTTTTTCAGTGATATAGGATAATACAAAAAATAATTATTTTTCAGCTTCAGATACCTAAGAAAAATACATTTAATAAAATATTAACTAAATACGGGAAATCACGTATTAAAAACAAAACGATATATAAATTGTTATAATATAAGTATATATTTCATATAAATGCATATACTATTTATCGCAAGTCATAAATTAATTTCATAATGTATACCTATAAGAGATCTAAAATTGATATATAAGATTTTTACAATTTTACACAGCGTACTCTGTACACAGCGTAATGACTAATGCGTTAGCTTGCGAATCCAACGGTCTGTGAATCGAATCCCCGTTAGGTCGAAGTTTTTTTAAGCGAAATAAATTAATTATGAGACTTTAATCAAATAATATAATGTTAATTTAAAATTAAAAATAATGAAATAAATGTAATAAAAGTAAATTAACGTATAAATTGTAAAAGAATTCAAGAACTTATTCACTTAGTTTAAGCTTTTGATTTTTAAAGTCAAGGAAATACTCTTTTAAATCAAGAAACTATGCACTACTTTTAAAAATTTAACATACTTGAATTTTCATGTTTCTAGAAAATAAAAACGTATTTCAAGTAAATATTGTTTTAAAGATAGAAATCGAATTCTTCATTTTAAATTAAATTCCTTGTGTGAAGTATTTAAATTCTTAATCCAAATATATATTCACTTAATTTTGTAGGCTTGAATTAAATAACTATAATAAATTTTCTGATTCACAATCTTCAGTTATTTGTTCAAGAAAATATTTTCTTTAGATAAGAAAATATTTATATAATTCCCAAGCACAGCCACCCATTTTCTAGAAAATCTTCACTATGATCCAGGAGATATTTAATTAATCCAAGAATTTATTTTCTTGATTTTAAATTTGAAATTATTGGTTCAAGAAAATAGTTTCTTTGATAAGAAAATATTTATTTAATTTCCAATCTCAGCTATCATTTTCAAAAAAATTTTGACAAAAATCTAGAAGAAATTTAATTAATCGAAAAATTAATTTTCCTGATTTTAAATTTGAATTTATTGGTTTTAGGATATATTTTCTCAAAATAAGAAAATATTCAAATAATTC
Source organism: Sycobia sp. Sy_11 (assembly GCA_018907035.1). Lineage (NCBI taxonomy): Eukaryota > Metazoa > Arthropoda > Insecta > Hymenoptera > Epichrysomallidae > Sycobia > Sycobia sp. Sy_11. The sequence goes on from JACCIC010000036.1 coordinate 2,043,309, forward strand.
TCAATATTTGTATTCTGCTGATTAGAAAATGTAAGCTTTATTTTAGTAACTACTTACTTGGTTCAAGTTTATGCGATTACTTGGTCAAAGAAAATATTTACCTGGTGCAGAACAATCGCATAAATTTCTTGAATCAAGTAATATTTACTTGATATTAAAGATTATTTTTTTCAGTGTGTAAATAGTGTTTTATCTTTCAATTAATCCTTTTATCTTTTCTAATAAAATCGGATTTTTATCGAAATGTTGCGGGACTTTTCAAACATTATTAAACGTGTTAATTATATGGATGCTTATAGTAGTCTATCAAGTCTAGAAAATTTGGCAAAGATTAGTAAAGTCTGTCAAAGTTTGGGAAAAATAGAAAAAAATGTAGAATACATTATATAAAATTGAAATCCGAACGGATTTTTTCAGACATTGTCAAAAATTGTTATCAAACTTAAATAAAGGATGTTATTTCGAATTATTTCGATAATCTATTTCTTAAGCTAAGAAAATTTTTATTTAATTAATTCAATATGTAACGTTCAGTCTCCTTCCGTCTTATTTTTTTCCGGTTTTATTTTTTTATTATTACTATAAATTTGTGAGGTTTTAGGGTACGTGATTCGGAGGGAGTAACGTATCAGAAGAGGTTTTCAGGTGAATAACTTAAGACTCGTTTTTTATATGTTTAAAAAAAAATAACAAAAGATATTGTCTTATAATTTATACAACAAAAAAAAATAATAATCAATCTTATTTTATTGGGATCTCGCTGTAGATACCCTGCAACAAAAAATAATTCGAATCGGCTTATCTAAATTTCTACGAATTCACACGGCCTTGACCCAGTAATTTTCTCGCTTTATTTACTACATTTACTTAAACGGTTCCTCTTTCTATTTATTATGTTTATACAAGTGGCCCGTCTATTTACACGGAGTTTCTTCCGCACTATCGCAATAAATCCTTTTCTCTCTTTTATATCACGATAAGGTGCACCTAAGCTGTTGATATATAAGAGTTCGGTGCTTTATTTAGGAATAAGCGTTTATTTTTCCTTAGTAAGACTCCGTTTTCTTTTGAATTATTTTACAGCCTTTAATTCCTATATTTATAATAGTAAGTCGATCAACGTTATGATGACTTGCAAATGTTCGGTCGCCGGTCGGTCTGGTATTAATCCGAGATGCGCCTCGTGATTAATAGCCGTCTGGTAGTTTAGTTCGACGAAAATGAGCGCCTTTGCCCCGAATTAAATTAGCTCGATTATAATTTTGTTTCCCGGCGGCGTTCTGAATTATTTCCTAGGTGAAAAAGAATTACTTTTCAGAAGTCGGGAGCGCCCATTCTTCTGGGTCGGTAATCTTTTACCCTTTTCTTACGAGTAAAGATGTTTTTCCTTTGGCCTCGTGAAAGAGTTTTCACCCAAGAAAATACAGAATTTGTCGGTCAGTAGATGTCAGTTCCCTTCGTCACTCGGGAGGTATCCTTCCTCGACGAGTGCCGAAAACGAACCGTGTTCTTGGCAAAATTTAGCGCACTTTTATACATGGTAAAAGTACGTTAACAAAAATCTGATTATTTTAAATACGGTAATAATAATTTATTTTAAAATACGGTAATATTATTCCTATTGGTTAAACTAATATACGATTAATTTATTCTATCTATTCTACTCTATGTTTGTGTTTGTTTGTTTATTAGTTATAGAAATCGTTTCGTGTGTATATCTAACTGTTATAATAATTTGTGTATAATAATGTTATAATTATAATAATTCTGGTCACGGTAACAATCTAATCTATCCTGCGTTTTTTCGCGTTACAAATAATATTGTTCTTTTGATAGTATCAGAAAAATCTTGTCTTTGATCATAGATTTGATCAATCTATAATTTAAGTATTTTGATTATGTACAATTATAGCTAATAGATTTTCTGAATTAGATGCTTTACTTTTTTGTTTTAATATAATAACCTTCTGATTCAAAATTTTGTTTTCTTGGATTATGAACATATTTATTTATATATGTATTGCATAACTCTATGCTATATATATACTGTATAGAAAAGAATTAAATACTAAGTTCTAGAAAATATTAATTTGATTCTGTAAAGCTTTTTTTAACCAATCAATAGTATTGTGTTTAGGTATATGATTACTAAATTTATGAAATTCACGTTTTCCATTTGAATTTTGATCAGCTTGTTTTAAAGAAACATTTTCTAGAAAATGAAAATACTTATTTTCAGATTATGATTAGCTAAATTTAAGTAACTAGAAGATTATAATTAACTAAATATTTACTTTACTGGATTTTCCGTTTTTAAGAAAATCCATTCTCTTGTTTTAAGAAAGTCATAGTTTAATTCTTAGACATTTTTTCTGAATGGAAGTTAATATTTACTGGAACTTAATTAATTTTCATTTAATTGATTCATATTTCTCAGAAGAACAAATATTTTCTTAAAACAAAAAATATTTTTTTTATTTTAATATTTCATTACTTTGGGTTAAGTAACCCAGAAAATAGTACATCGATTTACTTGAAAGTATTTGAAGAAATTATTTTTTTCAGTGAATAAAGAAACTGTTTTTGAATAAATTTGATCTAAAAAGTATAATTTTAATGATTTTAAATAAATTGGCCAGTGAGAGAATTCACTCCTGGTAACGCCGAACGACGTATATAGCCATCCGGTAGCATTTTTTCTTACGCGGAAATTTTTAATCGTTTTCTACGGTTTACAGGTTTCGACAGCTAAATCCGATAATTTATCACGATGCATTTTTTTATGTAGTCACGGAAGGCCTTTAGATTGGTCAGAGAGCGTGCCGACTATTGTCCAAAAAAACCTCAGGTCGTGAAGAGCAATTCGGCGAAATGCTTAAAAAGGGAATCGTACGTCCTTCAAAAAGTCCATGGACCCGTCTGGTATGCCTGGTTCCAAAGACCGAGTTTGGCGTATATGAGAGGCTTATGGATATAACGTTACAATAGCTGACAAATATCCGATATCACTGTATTGAATACTTCTCCACGCTATCGTACAGGAAAAAGATATTTTCAAAATTAGATTTACATAAGGCATACTAGCAGATACTCCTCGCTGAAGCAGATTGCAAAAAATTAGTAGTTACAACCTTCAGTCTGTTCCAATATACGGGCATGACGTTCAGGTTGTCTAATGTAGGACAAGGGATTCAGCGGTATATCAACAGCGCATCATATCTTAAGTGCGCCTTAGTATTTTTCCATGCCTCATAGTCTCTGATTCTGCGAAGCAGCACAGAATAGACATAGAAAAGTTGTTAAAACGGCTAGACAAATTTATACTACACCTGAAGTTAAAGAAATTCGAGTTCGGCGAAATTGAATGAGAGTTTTTAGGTCAAATTATAATTCAGAACGGGTTCAACCCAATGTGTTAAAAAACCGACGCAGTCTACAATGTCTCCAAAGAAAAATAGTGTAGGAAATGTGACGATTCTTGAGACTAATAAATTTTTACTGTGGATCCATTCGTCACGTAGCACAGGTGCAGAGCCTCTGTGTAAAGTTTTGAAAGGAGTCAATCATCCTAATGGAAGAGCCCAGAAGAACCAAGACCGACGAAAGCACGCCAAGTTCGATCAAATGTCAAGGTTTTGCTCATTGTCTTCTTTGAGTACCGTGGCGTAGTACATTAGAAATTTTTACCGCTTACCAATGCGCTGCTTGCGTGAGGCGATATGCAAAAAAACGTCCGGAATTTTGGAAAAACAATTCGTGACTTTCGCATCACGATAATGCACCTGCTCATTCATCGATGCTTGTAAGAAATTTTTTGGCTAGAACCAACACCACAGCCATGCCTCAGCCTCCATATTCACCAGATTCGGCACCCAGTGATTGTTTTCTTTTCTCAAAACTGAAAAGACCCATGAAAACACATCGATTTTCAACGATTGGGGAGATAAAACTATACTTAACGCTATACCAGAAAATTGGGAAGATAAAACTAAACTCAAAGCTATACCATAAAAGGATTATCAGACGTGATTTGATGATTGGAAAAAGCGTTGGTACAATTGTATTATGTCTGAGGGGGTTACTTTGAAAGAGATAACATAAGTATTGATTAATAAATTAAATATTTTTTGAGAAAACTAAAAAGTCACCTTATTATTTGAACACATCTGGTATGTGTAATGGCGCCGACCGCCCAATGGTGGGGATCGAGACGACGCGTGCAACGGCATGTGCTACCGGCTATTCAATCCTGTTCTGATTACTGATTGTAAACAGTGTAATTGTTATAAACAACGCTATGTAAATTCTCTTGTTTCGCATAACCCTGAGTCATTGATTCCTCACACCATTCTCCGTTGAAGTATAGGCAGCGGAATATAAATACTGAGATCTCGACCTCAATCCTACCCCCTGAAATCATCGTAAAAATTCCCGGCATCTTACGTGGTGTTATGTCAGTCAAATTTTACTCTGGCACTATATTTTAAATATCTTAAATATCATTAAAACCTTTATTGTTTATTACTGACCAAATTATATACTTATGTACATATGCTTGAATGTTGCAATATATTTTTCCTACAAGTTGCTAATATGCACCTACTAGTTCGCATTTTAACCATTTGACAAAATCAATCTGATAACATAATTTGTTATGCTATAGAGAATAAGTAATCTTTCCATGCAAAATATTATTCATATATTTTAAAAAAACAGATTACTAATAGTTAGTAGAAATATATGGGGATTTCTGGATTAAAGCCTTAAAAGCTCTTATGTAAATTGAATCCTACTGTTGTTGAATTATAATTACTACTAACTTCGTGACGATCAGTCTCCAAAGCATCTGTTAATGGAGTTCGATTGAATCTATCTTTAATATGCACATTTGCTCCCATCTTCAGTAAATGTCGAACAACGGTAACATCTCCTTCACTACAAGCCACATGCAGAGCTGTTCTACCATCAGCATTTGCTTGGGAAATATCTGCTCCCTATTTGTAAATGTAAAATAAGTTTTTTTTGTAATTTCAACGTGTGCCTCATAATTATCAGTATAATAACTAAAATCCAGTATTTTAAAAAATCACTTAATTTATTACTTCATAATTTATCTAGATTGTTAAATCAATTTATGAAAAATATTACAAAATTTTTTTTTTTAAAAATTCCGTTTTGAAAAATCAAGTTTTTTTTCAAATTTCTAAACAATCAAGTTTCTCATTTGTAGTATCATGTCACTGACAACAACAAAACATTATATTTTAAGTCAATTTAACTACTTGTTTCAATTCTTTTTAAATAAATAATCCAATGTTTTTTTCTGTTATCATGAACGTGATATCATCAAGTGAAAGTCTTCATAATGAGTTAGATGGTTTTTTAGTAATTATTTTCAAATGTTATGGTAGATGATAATTATTATGATAAACCAATGAAAAATTTAGTCAAATTGTGTGATCTTCATTAATTGTTTTATCAAGTTATGAATCATGTGATTTTTTTAAGCAGACAAAACTAAATGAAAATATTAATGTTTAAAAAACCGACATAGCTCTTTAAAGATTCCAATTTAATTGTATCTCTTGATAGTACAGCAGCACTTGTCATAGCAGGAAAAAGGATAGCACCAAGTTCCTTAAATTCTGCTGGTGAACTAATTCGTAGTGACCTAGCAACAGCATCGACAAGATCCCAATCCTGTAAGGCAACTGTTCTACCAGCAGTCAGTTCACCCCTACAACTTGTTTCCATCATACGGCGCTTTGTTTTTGTATCCCATTCAGATTTAGATAAAACATAAGAAAGTTTTGTAAGAGCTGCTTCTGGAGTCATGTCGAATCCTGATATCACCCCTAAAATTTCAAATATAATTACTTATTTTTCTCAGAATTGCTTTCATAACAAAAAAATCAATATAAAAATCTCTGAAATTATAAATCAATGAAAATTATATTTATTACAAAATTGTAAAATAATATATACAATATTTACAGATATTTCAAATAAATAAAGTACCTGCATCTACTAATATTTGTCCTGATTCATATATAGAGGATACACTGCCTTCTGTACACTGAGTTATATTAACAATTATAACACCACGATTTGTTGCTTTTTGAAATTCAGTGATAATGTCATCCCGATTTGAAGGTACATTCCCAGCTCCGTAAGATTGTAGAACTACTCCTTCAATTGGCTCTCGAAGAAAAACTCTAACTAATTCAGCAGTTATGCTTGGAAATAATCTTAATAGACCAACTTTCTCACTCAGCTTTGTATGGACATGAAATTTCTCCAAGATGCATGATCGAAATATTAAACGATAGTTAACTAAAATGATTATTTAAAAATAATATTAAAGATTCTATAATATTTTACAATGATTTTAAATATAAAAAGAACGAAAGTAAATCCAAAATTTATTTTTATTATAATTTTGATTTTATATTTGTACGGATATGATAGAGCATAGTTTACTAAAATAATAATTATTTCAAAATAATATCAAATTTAATATTTTTCATAAATTTGAAATACAAAAAGAACGACATTAATTGTACAAAATTTTAAATTTAAATTTTTCTTTAAACTGCTGTTATATTTTTATATGAAATAACAATTTTTAATTATTACCATGTTTATTTTATTTTATTTTTGTAATAGTGTATATGAAAAATTATTTAATATTTTATCATTATCAATTATATATGTTATATATGTTACATATATATAACATCTCACAAACATTTTTAATTAAAGAAATTTGAGTTATTTGATTAAACTTTTTAAGTATATTAGCTCCTGATTAGCTCTTAAAGTAATTCTCTTTATATTTAAAATAAAATAATCTTTTTTGCTTACTTATAAAACAAACTATTAAAATTATTTTTGGTACTTGAAGATAATATTAAATAAAGTGATACCATCTATATCAATTCCAGTGACAGCGATTGGAGGAGAATTAGGAGAATGAAATGCTTCAAATGAGTTAACGGACATTTTAGTTGTACGATTTCCTCGAAACAGATGAGTTCCAAAGAAAATGCAAACTTCAGGAATATTGTAATTGCCAGCAATCACAAGAGAAGTTAAAAAATTGTTGAGTCCATCACTTCTAGTATCAAATAATGGTACTTGTGATCCTGTCAAAACTACGATTTTACCCAGTGCTTCTAACATAAAAGATAATGCTGAAGCTGTATAGCACAATGTATCTGTACCATGCAAAACAACAAAACCATCAAAATGTTCATAAGATTCCTGAAAATAATTAAAAATCTTTATTAGTAAAATACTATTTATATGACACCAGATTTAATCTTGTTTATTTATTTATTAGAATGTTTATGAAAAATAATTATTTATTGTTTATTTATTTATTAGAATATTTATGAAAAATAATTATTTATTGAATAATTGTATAAGAAAAATTTTGAGCTATTAAAGCTAATAAAAAGGTTTATATATAATTAAAAGTAAATTTTATATCAAACTTTTATTTGAAAAATAAGTTAATTATTACATCTTACTTTAATATTATAAGCTATTCGAATCCAATCATCCATTCGCATATTACTTGAATCAAGAAGAGGTGAATATTCTATTACATTGTAAATGATTCTTCTGCTATCCTTATCAGCCATTCTAAAAATTATAGATTATTTATACATTTTTAATTAGGTACTTTAGTTTAGTATAAACTTATATTATATTAAATAATTAAAAAATTATCTATTTAAGTATAATAATAAAAAGTTATAAATAGTTTCTCAAATAGTTTGTATTAAATATATACTTACGGTAAAGTTAAGCATCCCATTGGTCCAAATCTTTCTTCAGCATAATCTTTATCATGCAAATTGGGATATTTTCTTAAATTTTTCACAAAAGCATTTGCTATGGGTACAAGTACTAGAAATATAAAACAATAATACTTGCATCTAATAAATATATATCTAAATAAATTTTTTTCAATTCTAGCATAAATACTAACAAAAATATCAACTTTACTTAACGGCATAATAAGTCTTATTATTATTAAACTCTGCTGTTATAAGTAAAGTAACTAAAATCTATTTGATTATTTTTTATATTACTATATATTCTCATTTCACTATATAAATCTAATAGATTGTAAAATTAATGCTAAAATTTAAAAATATACCTCCATCCTGATTTCTAACCATTCCAATAGTGCCACCTGTATATATAACAAGTACTCGACCTTCAGGTTTACTTTCTTGAGAAAGTCCTCCAGTAGATATATTACGTTTTAAAGAATTTTCATTTTTTTTTTTTTGTGAATTTTCATCTGAATTACTATAGTATATTTCATCTTTCTTTGTAGAGGATAAATAGGAAATTGTATCAACATTTTTTTGATTTGTAATATGTACTCCATCCATATTTAAAATTCTATAAGAAATAAAAAGTTAAAAAATTTAATATTATAATTGTCATTATTCATTAGAAAATATATTAATTGTAACCTTGAAAAACATTTAATTTATAAAAATTAATCTTTTATTTTCAAAAACAGAAATATTAGTAGTATTTCTAAGTAGAAAATATTTGTATATTAAACTAGAAAAATATTTATTGAATTAAATATTTGAATGTTAATAAAACAATAAAATTATATAAAAAATATTATACATTTTACTTTATTCAATATTTATGATATTTAATATATAATATAGTTGCATTTCATGTATATTTTATATTTATGTTCCAAATATGATTTCCTTTTAAAAAAACTTTTAAAGAATAAAATATATCTATGATTATATAGTACTTACAGTTTACAACAATATACTTCTAAAGAAATAGTCAAGAACTGATTTATCAATTTTCAGAACAGTACTGGAATATTTTCATGCTAATTATTTATAAACACGTTTACATTTTATTACTTTATTTCTTATTTCTTAAGTTTTGTTACTTCTTTTGCACTTGACCAATTGACCTCTTCTTATTTTGCAATAGCTTTTAAACAACAATATGCTTTAAATACATTGATATTTATAAGAAATTAAATTATTATTTCCGTATATCTATATGGCAAAGGAATTTTAAATAGAATTACCTTTAAAATATCGTGCATTATATAGACAAAAATATAAATGCATTTTATTATTGCTATATATTTCTATATAATACATTGTAGTTTGTAGTACGCATCGTACATGTCAATCAGATAATATAATCTTTGCTTATTTTGCTTAATAATCGACAGATTCACATTAATTGGTTGATAATTTTCTTGATATGAATTTCATTTGTGTTTACAAAATATTAAGATGATGTATTATTGTAAGTATGATAGTTAAAAATGATCTTTTTTACTTTCGCCGTCAGTGTATTTGCGGTACCATAATAATGACGTTAGAATGTCGAATTTAATATCTGTATGGGTAATAAAATAATAAATTTCAATAAGCGATTTTTTAATTTAATCTATACTTTTGAATGTAATAAATAAGAGAATATAATTATAAAAAAGCATGCACTATAGTTTATAAAAAAGGTCAATTACGAAAACGTATATAGATATTGAATATCTATATGTATATATATAAATATATATATATATATATATATATATATATATATATATATATATATATATATATATATATATATGATGCACTAAGTTATAAGAATAATAAAAACATTTTTGTTTATAGACCTTAAAAAAATACTGAACCGATTGCTCTAAAATTCCAAATATATATTTTACATTATTTTCGGAGTGACAGGCTGTGATTTAAATTAAAAATAATCTTACTTTATTCAATAAATTTTGCACGCATACCATATAATCAAATTTGACCCGGACTGGTGTATTTAAACTCCGCGCGTAAACTGAATCAGTAAAAATTTTTTTTCTATATTGGTAAAATGTCCGTCTGAAATTTGAGCGCCATATCTCCGTTAGTCTGTGTTTGTCAGCTGTTTGTTTACGATGCAAAAAGTTTGTCTGGCGATATTGACGATGGAAAAAAGTTGATTAACGAGTTTGCTTCAAATTTTGTGTTTCCAATGGAATTCCGGCTACGGAATCGTTGAAAATGTTGCAAAAATGTTTTGCAAAGTCTATTTTATCGCGAAGGCAAGTATTTGAGTGGCACAAAGCATTCGGTGAAGGTCGTGAAGTCGTCGAAAACTTGCCTCATGCAGTCGCCCAAGCACCGAAAATCAAGGTGGAACTCATCGTTTTTTTTCGATTACCATGGGGTGGTTCATCATGAATTCGTTCCAAGTAGTCAAACGGTCAATAAGGAGTACTACTTGGCCGTTTTGAGGTATTTACTTGAAGCAATTCGTCGTAAACGACCGGATTTGTGGGAAGACAATTCGTAGTTTTTTCACCACGATAATGCGCCGGCACATTCCAGCATGTTTATGTCTTTTTGGCAAAACACAAAATGAAAGTCATCGCTCAGCCACCGTATTCGCCAGATTTGTCTCCCTGCGACTTTTTTCTCTTTCCGAACGAAAAATCCGCTTCGGGGAACGCACCACGAGTCCATAGTCAATATCGTCAGACAAATTTTTTGCATCGTAAACAAATAACTGACGTATACACTAATGGAGATATGGCGCTCAATTTTAACACGGACATCAAGAAAGGTTGTACCAATATAGGAAAAAAAATTTTACTGATTCAATTTACGCGCGGAGTTTAAATGCACCAGTTCGGGTTAAATTTGATCATATGGTACATTATAAGCGGTGTATTATAATTTGGCACGAATAATAAACCGAGTTCAGTGTCGACTGCAAATCGTACGTGCATCCCGAATAGAAATCATTTCAGGCGTGTCTGGCATAAAACTCAGGGGGTAGACAGGCACCTAGGACCTAAGCTAGGCTCGTACCTATGCATGAATTAGGACTTGTACATACTGCTTCTAAATTAGAGTCACAGCACTATTAGTGACTATTTTAGCTAATATATTATATTATAAAGACTATAATTATTATTATTTAATTTAGCTAATATATTATATTATAAAGACTATAATTATTATTATTTAATTTAGCTAATATATTATATTATAAAGACTGTAAGTCCTATAAAAATATTTATTAATTTAATACAGTCGTGATAAGTACAATTTTGAATTCTATTAGTGACTATTGGTAGACTATAAAGTAAACTATTTGTTTTTAATATGAATATACCAGAGGTGTAAGTTGAAATTTTTCAAATTTTTTCGATAAAGAAAACAATTAATTTTCAAGGAAATCTCAGAATTTTTAAATTTAAAGTATTGACCATTGGATTCTACACATTTTGCTCATCTATCACGAAAATTATGGATTCTATCCCACAAAAAAATTTTCTCTTTCGAGGCAAACCAATCGACGAACCATTTTTCGTCTTCAAAATTTGCGAAGCACTGCTCTGCAAATGATAATCGAAAGGAGCGAGATTTTTCGGGCCCATTCCAACCGTTTTAAAATCAACGCATGATTCGCATGAATAATTTTTTGTAGGAACAGATTCTTATTTATCGTTTCACCAGGTTTTAATTACTCTCAGTACACCACATCGCATTAATCATACCAAACATAGAGCATCGTCTTACGGCCAAAATGATTTGGCCTTGCAGTCAATGGACTGGCTTACCAGGTGAAAACCATAATTTTTTTCACATTGGATTTTCATAAGCAATCCATTTTTTGTCCCCGTCATAATTTCACGCAGAAAAGACTTTCTTTGCAATCATTGAAAGAGGGATTTTATAAACGGTTTTTTGATTTTGTATTTGTCTATCGTTGAGCTGGGATGACTTCCATTTTCGATACTTTTTAATCTTTCCCAGAGTTTCCAAATGTTGATAAATTCCATCTCGTGTCATATTAACTGGTTATGTCAATTTTTGTTGTGATTAGATTGGGTTTTCATTGTGATTGGTCTTCTACACCAACTTGGTTTTGATCACTTTGACATCCAGAATGTCTTTATAACCTGGCGATTGGCTCTTAAAACCTTAACTTACTTGTCCCAAGCAGAAGACAAAGATGTTTCGGGTCCTCTATCACGCAACTAGAGGTAAGCCTCCACATCCAGGATCCTCTCTTTGGCTACTCAATGGTTGCACTGCACAGCAAACACGGCGCACTTCACACTTTCACCAGCATACACTCATTCAGTTGCCCTCTTTCATTCAAATGAGGACGTTTCATAAAGTCTTTCATCTTCATATTTCACATTGTTTAGACTTTTTTCTAAGGGATCTATCACGTATACTTCGCATTGTCGTCGGATTCACTGGGATATACCCGTTTATAGGGCCCTTGATGACTATGCTTCTTTCTTACTCTATATTACTAATAAAACTACTTTCCTTTCGATAGCATGAATGCAGCCCAGAAACCGCTTATAGAGACAGTATTTGTGGGCTGCTCCATCCTATTTATCCAAGTAGATTTACACTCCTTCCTCGAGCTTTCTTTTGTAGTCCAGGATATTCTTACAAAAGCAAGATAACCTAGACTACTTCTCTAGGCTCTCTAGCATCTGCTAGATAATAATATTCGGCCAAAAGGGCCTATGTGTCTCCTAAAGTGCTTTCTTTCAAATCGAAACGCCTCACACTGAAAAGTGAGTATAGAGCATTGTCTTGGGGAGCGCGACAGAGGGTACAGATCGGGTCCGATACTTTCCCCATCTGGTGATGATTAGATCGGAACCGGCCATGCTCGGATAATAGCTGCGTAAGGTGATAATTAATTTCGACATGCGATCTCGGATCCATGGCTCTAACTGACTGATCAGACGAGCCGTTCATCGGCCACAAGGATTCCTCTTCAGCACTTCAGCCATTCAATTATCGTAGCAGTTTTGGTCCGTTTTGCTGCCTCCGTTCTGCCATGAATATTTTTTGCTCTGAGGTCCTCGCCATACCAGACCCCCGCAACTCCATCCCGATATTGTTCGCTCACGAAGACGATGTTAGCATCCTTTTGAAGACAGATTTGCGTGAGCAGGTCGTTTGCCTACTGACTCCTATTCAGTTTCGTCTGCAGAACTTTAACCATTTTGACAAGACCTGGCTAAGGCTTGGAGAAACACCGCGCAAGCCCCAGATCCAGCAACGTGATTTAACGCTGTAGGCGTGGCCCCGGACAGAGGTAACACTTTAGAATCATCCTATAGACGGCCACTTTATGTCCCTGCTGTTCGCACCGGAAGTAAGCAGTACTCCTGTCGGGGACGTCGCAGCCTGAGCCTCGGGGTCCATAGCCGAGACACCTGTAACAGCACTTGACCTGGACCCGATGCCACAGGTCCCAAAAAACATTCACTAGCCACCTTACCAGCTTCCAGCAGCCGCTGACCAGCCTTCTCAGCGAGGGTCACAAAGACCAGTCGTTTGCTGACTTTATTCTCCCTCGTGGGCCTTACTTCGAGGGGGTCGATGTAGTCCCGCACGACGCCAAGGAGGACTGCCCTAACTTCGTCAAGTGTCGTGCAGCCCTCCACGTCCTTGATCTCCAAGGTAATCTTGGGGGTCAGAACGCGGAGTGTCGCGGTTTGCCCGACAGCCTCTGTGAAGATATTAGTGAAGCCCTCCACCGAAGTCTTCTTGAATGCTATCAGCACATCACCCTTTAATGTTCGGCGGATGTCTTTGATTGCCAGTCCATGCTATGAGGGGTCGACTTGGCGGCAGATCTCTTCAAGGATCCCCGCGTAGATTTTCCCCTCCATGGGCTTGGTGATTAGCGCCTCAGGCCTCGCCCTTCTCCCCATGTTAACTTTTATTTTGGTTTTTTGTCGGGGCCTCTCTGGATTTCATGGCGCCCTGTTGATTTGTGTTTTTCTTCTTTTCCTTTTGGGTTTCGTGTTTAGCCGCTCTCTTTTCTTATCTCCTGGGACGTTCTTCCAGCTTTGTTCAGACTGTGGCTCGTCCCCACGGTTGGATTTGGCGGACACATTTTTTTCTTTCCTAGGTTCATCATCTCTTTTTTTCTTTTTCTTTCGCCCCCCCCTCAAGTAATTCCATTGGGAAGGTAGAAGGATACCTTTTCTGACCTTCTGAACTCGGTAGTCTCAGGAGTATATAGGCGCCGCGGTATAAGGCGTCTTCTATCCACGAGCCTCTCAAATTGGCTGTAAAGCCGGAAGCCCCTCCTTGATTGTGTTGTGCACGTTCTTTTGCTTTTTCATCGAATCATCATTTTACACAGATTATTGAATGTGTGCTTTGTCTTGATCATCCTTCTCCTGCTGATCTCCTTCTGGGTGCCTTGACCGTTCGATCCTAGTGTCGGTGCTGCTGCCATGACTGCTAGCGTTTATCGCACTGGCAACACCGTTGATTCCGCTGTTGCTGGCCGTACGAGGGACATTCAAGCTGTTCACCCCCGTACTCTTTTAGGTAGTCACCTGCTTCTCCATGCACCTCACCTCTTCTTCTTTGTTGATAGTAAAATCCATGCTATCTTATTTTTCTTTCCCCCACGTGGCCGGCATCCATGAATAAACCCTTCAACAGCGAGCTCACCAGAATGGCTCTCCAGCACTTGCTTGAAGGAGTCATCCTGGTCTGGACCTTCGTGTGAGGCTCTTTTACGGGGAATATAGCACGCTCCAGCGCGCTAGCCCACCTCCATTCTCTCAAGCTTCACACCCCAACAATAAGGTGCTCCGCTCTCTGGAGAGTTTCCGGCAGACCTCACACGCCAGGACCGACAAGCTAATGCCGAATGAACTGTCGCTGACTAGGCAACCAGCCACCCATCCTACTGTCAGTGGGAAACAAAGTTTGTATAAAACTAAAGACTCGCCTTCCCACCTAGGATTTTTTTTGATAGCTCCCAGGCATGAACCGCTTAGTAAGCGCGGTGGACCGTCTTTTTACAAATCCAATACATCAACACAGAAAGCTGCAGCAGCTATGCCCATAGAGGATTATTAGACGCGAAGCACTGTGTTTGACGCTTACTGGAACGACTTTCGTGAATGTGACTATCAACTCAGTTGCTTCTCGGAGTTACTTAAGGAACGTAGTGATTTCAAATTAGATTTATATAATAACGGACTATGTGAATACTTGTCAATTAAGGCATGACTAAATGATCGCATTACATGCTTCGGAAGTATTCAGTCTCCTACTCAGAATGTATCCTTAATTGCGTCGGCAATAACTCATTCATCGCGGGCCTCTCTTAAAAAGGTAAAACTAACCAAGTTTAATGGCATTCAGCGCGATTAGCAAAGCTTTAAAAGCCAATTTTAGTCCTTTGTGTTACACGACACCATAATGCCTACTAGTATTAAATGTTAGGATTTAATTAATTCTTTGGAAGTTGTAGCGGCTTCAAAATTGGAGAATGTTGATTTAATGGATGAGAACTTTCTTCTGGCTTGGGAGACATTCTGTAGCTTTTACTATAATCTTCTATTAAGATTCGCTACCGATTATCATACTCTTGTGCGCCTTCCAGCATCTTCTAAGGAAACTGATGAGCATTTAAGAAAACTGTTGAATACTGTCTTGGAGAGTAAAAATGTGTTCACCTTTTTAAAACTGCCATTTGAACATTGGGACATGATATTTATTCAATAAATTAAAAATAAATTACTATTGATGGCACGACTAGAGTGGACACGCTTAGTTCAAAGAGATTGCAATAATGAATTCTCAAAATTTATAGACTTTGAAAGCTTCTTGGAAGTTCGGATTCAACGCCTAAATATTGTCTAATATTGGGATGAGTTCGTCATATTTGAACATAGCTACAGTGAGAAAATTCGCATGAAAAATAATACAACAGCTGACAAATAATATAGTCCATTTAATAAAAATACATTCAGACACGTCACTACTTTAAATCCCAAAAGAAATAATGTTACACCTTGTTCATTTTGTTAAGGATCGTGTTTAGTGAACGATTGTAAGCAATTCGCAGATATCGAACCAGCCAAGAGGAAAGAACATGTAGCACAATCTAAGCTCTGCTTCAATTGTTCTCTGATTCAAAACTCTAAACATAAAGTTGTAAACTGTCTCTCAATCGCTAGCTGTTACGTTTGTGGTGGCAAACATTATACGAAGCTTCATTTTGAGGAATTAAGCAGTAAGACAGCTGTCAATCCTTGAAAAAACAAAACCGGTCCCTCAACTTCTACGTATTTTACGGCTTTAGATAGAAGAATTTCTCAATCGTTAGCTACTACAGTAGTTGTCCTTGAATCCTCAGAAGATGTCCGTACTACGGATCGAATTTTATTAGATTCGTACGTCGAAAAATCTTTGATATCTGAAAATAAGACTTAAAAACAATCTCTGAACTTTAAGCCAGTAAACATTGACGCATCTGATTTGAACGACATGAATAGTGCAATCGCTCCAGCTGAAGCACAGCTTACTTTGAAATCTTTAATAAATTCAGAATTTTCCCTTAATTTTACAGCCTTAGTAGTGAAGCGTGTCTCTAATTTGCTGCCAAGAGGCACAGGACATTGGGATCACATCCATGGGCTACACATACTGGTCCGCTGGCACTGTCATCTGTTTTTGGCTGGGTTTTAATCGGAAAAGCAGACACCGACAATACCACAGAAATAACGGTACATCATTTAGCAGTAGATCATCAGCTTTCTGAGGCAATCAGTCGCTTCTAGAAGTCAGAAGAGAGTTTTCAGGAACAGCATATGTCCTCTGCAGAACAAAAATGTTGGGATCATTTCAAAACTATGTATTGTAAAAATTCTGATGGTCGCTTCATAGTCCAAATACCTTTTTGCAATCAGCTTAAGTTCATAGGTTCAGATAAAATTGCCAAAGCTTGTATGAATCGACCAGAACGTCGTTTTCGTAAACAGCCTAAACTTTGCACCGCTTACTATGCTTTTATGCAAGAATCTGCCAATATTGGGTATATGGAACTTCTTCCATCAGATAAATGCGAGGTTGATGATGGATTTTTTTTGCTTCATCATCCGAAATTTCAAGAAATTTAGAAATTCATCGTTCAACTGAAGTATGGTTCATTCAAGGCCATTAAGATTGGAAAGAATAGTTTATGCAATTTTCCTCCTTCGAGAAATTAGTTGCTATTATAGTTTATATCTCCGTTGGCGTAGAAATCTGTCGCTTCCTAAAGAGCAGAAAAGAAAAGGTTGTTTATTGGCTAAGGAGATTTCAATAGCAACTACTACTTTAATTAGATTAGTCCAACATTCGATTTTTTCCAATGAGTTACGAATTTTGTCTTCAGGACAGTTGACTTCTGTCAACAAATCCATTACGCAAATCAATGCCATTTATTGGTCCTGATAATTTGCTTTGCGTGAGTAATAGACTGTTCAACTTTTTCTTATCTCAATCAGAGAAGCGCCCAGATATTCTATCAAAAACTTATCATGTTACCGCTTTATATACTAAAAAAGCTCGGCTTTGTACTATACATGACGGAGCTATAATTTTACAAAGCTATTTTTCTAGAAGTTATTGAATAATGTATGCTCGAAATATTATTCATTAAGCAGTTTGTCAATATATCGCCTGTGTTCGATATAATTATCGCACCCAGGAGCAGTTAATGAAATCACTCCCTGCAATTAGAGTAATACCTGCTCGACCTTTTCAACACAATTGAGTCGATGTTGCAGACTCTTTTTGGATTAAGACGTCTTCTAGAAGGGGGCAAAAATTCTTTAAAGGGTATGTGGCCGGTCTTGAATGTTACGTCTTGAACGCAGTTCATTTGGAGTTAGTATCTAACCTTATCGCACAGGCATTTTGAGCTGAGTTTCAAAGGTTTACTGCTCGTCGAGGTTTCTGTAAAATAATTTACAGTAATATTAGCAGAAGATTTCTGGGTCGTGAAGCTGAAATTCAACGTCTCTTTACGGAAGCTTCTGCTTCGAGACAAATAATTGCGCTTACTATGACCAAGATCAGGTGGAAGGGCGTTTCATTCCTTCCAAAGTCCCTAATTTTGGTGGCATTTGAGAAGTTAATATATAAATGAAGATTAAGGCAACTGATGAGAAATCATTTTTGTCAGAGATGGTCAAAGGAATCTCTTAGTCAGTTACAACAGAAAACGAAGTGGCTTAAGCCTAATTATAGTATTAAAATTGGTGATTTGGTTCTATTAAAAAATAACTTGCTTCTTTTTGAACAGAAATCCATTGTTTTGATTGTTATTTAGTTTCTGGTGTGTAATGATAAATCCAGGTTTCATTAACGGTAACGACTCGACGTAAAAATTCTTTCGGATTCTCATTTAAATTGTTCCAAACATTCCTTCGAAGTTAACAGCTGCTTCTGCTTGTTGTCTACCGTTAGCAATTGTGGCACACGTCGAGCCGCCAATTTTTTCATAGCTAACTTATCATGTAAAATATTACTATCGATGAGTCTGAAATTTGTGTTTGCATCATTTGATAGATGGCAGCACATGATAATAACACTAGCTTCCCTATGGAAAGTTCTCTGTCTTTAAATACGGATACATACACATACACACATGAATACATATATACATACATATAAAATCTCGGATCAGCTGTTCGGCATTTGCAAAGAGATTGGGTTTAGATTTTTGAGATTAGGAATCACCTAATCCGACGAATCAGACGACAATCTGTTAAATCGAATATAATGCAATGTTGCTGTTACTTTGCTGCACCATCTCGGTATAATCAAGTATAATATTGGACGCTGGCTTTTCTACATTCGCTAGCTGTAAACAAAATTTTATACAGGTTGTACGGCGATGGACTATGATATAATCTAAATAAACTATAGAGACTATTAGATTAATTAACAATAATGGTGAATTAAAATTTCATTTCACGAATAATTGAAAATTATGGTTTATTAAAAATATATTGCTTTAAAAATAAAAAGTAATTATTAAGTATGAATGGAAAATTAAAAAATATCTGGACGCTGATAAAAAATTTTTGAAATAAATTTATTTAATAAAATGTACAGCCTCCTATAGTCTTTTGAGTTTGCTGAACAGCTAGAAGTCACACGATGCTAAATCATGCGAGTACGGTGGTTGCGGAACAATATTGGTTGAATTTTTGTTGAAATGTTGCGGTAAAATCAATACAGTATGAACTGGTGCATTATCGTGATACAAAAACCAAAAGTTATCTTTCGATAAATGTCTTTTCAGACGAATAGCTTCACGAAAATGACGCATATCACTCAAATAATATTCTTTGATAACCGTTAGGCCGATTGAAAGAAATTCATAATGTACCACACCACGATAATTGAAGAAAACAGTGAACATACCCTTGATTTTTGAGCTACTTTGACGTGATTTTTTCAGTCTTCGCTCTCCTTTGGCATGGTATTCGCTCGACTGATCGGTTATTTTTGGATCGTAAGCGTAGACCCAAGTTTCTTCTCCAGTTATTATGCCTTCGATCTTTTCTTAATAGGGCAAGAACGTTTTCGAAAGCATCGTTTCACAGGTCTCCATGCAACGCTGTGTTTCCAAAAATTGAGTGTTTTTGGTATCAGTCGAGATTTCACTCTTTCAAGACACAAAATATCTTTTAAAATGGTCTTGACTGGCCCATTTGAAATTCCAACAATAACAGCAAGCGCTCTAGTAGTTAATCAACGATTTTGCAGAAGCAATTCTTTGATGTTATTGACGTGTAGTCTATCAGTAGAGGTTCTTGGTCGTCTTTGATGCGGCTCATCTTTAACGCGTTCTCGATCTTCTTTGAAGAATTTGTGCCAATCAAAAACACTTGCTCTTGACATTGACTTCTCACCAAAAGCTTACTGCAACATTCTGAACGTTTCGGCGCCGGATATTTTATTTCACGGACAAAATTTAATGCTACTTCTTTGTTGAATAATTTCAGAGATTATAAAAACCGAAGAGGCAACTTCAGTTTGTTCACAAAACACAAGCCGAAATATATGACAAATGAAGATAATTGCGTGAAATTTGGCACATATAACTCTGACAGTATTACCAACTTAAAAATAAAAACATTTATCCGACAAAGACATGGCCACGCAAATTTATTGCGACCGATACTTAAATTTATTACAGAAATATATCGCGAACACATTAAAATAAAATAATTTATTTCCGTCACACATATAAAAAAATAATAAGCTAAATGTAAAATCAAATTATTATAATACACGAAAATATAACTACACGCAAATTAAATTAATAGATTTAACGCGATAAATTTACCGAAGATAAACAAAGGTTACGACGACTACTGGAGAAGGTAGTCGACGCAATCGCCGAAAACCAGACAGTCGAGAGAGAACATAATACCTAGTCTCTCTCTCTACTGCTAAGCTTAAGCCCGAGGCATCCGGTAGAGGGGATACACTGCGCGCAGCAAGAGAGAACCGCGACAAGTATATTAGGCCGGCGGCCGCTATCCCCCTCTAATACACGCCGCACACACACTACCGTACACTCTCGTCGAATGGCGCACGCCAGCAGCGAATACTGCGGTAGGCGAACGCGCAAGCCTTATACTGGCGCGCGCATTCCAATATATACAACGGGTGTTCGAAAATGAATTCACCCGCTGTATTTAATTAAATTAATTGAATAAAAATATTATTTGTACTAATATATATAGATATATATATTTATACATGTATATGTGCGTATACACCATTATACGTGTATATAATCACTGTACGCAGCATAGCGGCTGAAAATATAAATAATAAATTGTAAATAATAGTTATTAGGATTATTATTAAATATTATTATTATCAATCAGCATTATTATTAATATAATTATCATAACTCGGCGGCTCGTCCGAAATTGAACGAGCAGCGACGGAAAGAACCGACCATTTTATTATAAAAAGGCCTGCAAAAGGCAAAATCGAGAGTTCGCCCGGTGAACCGACTGCCCCGAAGTCGAGTCACAACGAACTCTCCCCGGAGCTAAAAACTCATCCAAAGCTCGAAATTATCCTGGCAGTAAATCCTGCCCGAAAACTACTAGTTTGATCTCTGTTGCGAGACGCTCCTCAAAACACAGACGACTAATAGTTTTACCTATCCCCAAGTAAACGTGATCCTGGTTGCGAGGCGCTCCTCAAAAGACCAGCCGTTTATTAACTGTCCGAAACTATTAGTTTGATCTCTGTTGCGAGGCGCTCCTCAAAACAGAAACGATTAATAGCTTTACCTATCCTATAGTGAACGCGATCCTGGTTGCGAGGCGTTCCTCAAAAGACCAGCCGTTCTCCTATCCTTTACATTTATTTTGCTTTCCGAAATTATTAGCTTCATCTCTGTCGCGAGGCGCTTATTATTATATATCTTTATTTATTATAGATTAACCATTATTTAGTAACAATAAAACACATATACATGCACAGCCTTTTCATCCTCTGTCTCTATATTCAGATATCATTTCATACTTCAAATAATATCATATCATATCATACTTCATACTTCATACTAATTTATAAAGACAAAGCGTGTTTTTGTTTGTACGCGATAACCGAAAAAACTACTGAACCGATTGTTCTGATATTTGACACATAGATTCTATATTATTTTGGGAAGGACATAGGCTATGTTTTTTCTTGAAAATCATTTTACTTTTAACAATAAATTAAGTTAACAGTTTTCATGGTTAGTTTCACCAGCGGCCACTAGGTGGCGTCTTAAATCACGAACATCAACTCAATGTACTCGGCTTAAAGTATTAATACCAAGCCAGCTCAAGTGAATGTTCATACCAACTTTGGCATTCGTATGCTAAAGAAGGTGTGACGTTAGTCGGTAGTGCCTTTTCTGTTCTTCAGGTTAATCTGACACTACTCTGACACCTTATGGATATCATTTAATTTTTGTAAATGTTATTTTCTCTTACGTGGGAAAATCTCTCTCTCTCTCTCTTTCTCTCTCTGTCTTTCTTTCTCCTTCTCTTATAAAATAGTTCTGTATGCCAAATAATACTGAATATAGTTTGTAACGACAAATTATATTTTTATTTTTTACATTCTATTAACTTTAGAATTGTGACAAGTGACGTATGTTTTTAGTTCAAACAAAAGAAATGATGGCAAAATAGGGTACTTTACTAACACCTCGAAATTATGTATATATAAATAAAATATATGGTCTATCGCCTCTTTAATAAATCGCCTATTTAAAAAATATTCACGGTATTTAATTGAGAAAACGGAAATATAAAAAGTATATATATATATATATATATTTATATATATAAGTATATATATATATATATATATATATATATATATATATATTGTATGTATCAGGTATGTGAATAAGTCTTTCCCGTTTTTTTTTCAAATTTTGAGCCTTTATTGTGAAAAAATGGTTACAAATGAATTATTGAAAGTATTGGCCATCGCTAGCTACAACTTTTTCCCATCTTTCTGGCAACATACGAATCCCGTTGCGAAAAAATTCGACCGGTTTGGCCTCTATCCAGTCATCCACCCATTTTTTGGCTTCCTCGTAGGAATGGAAGTGCTGGTCAGCCAGGCCATGCGTCATCGATCTGAAGAGATGGTAATCAGACGGAGCAACGTCTGGACTATACGGCGGGTGGGGTAGGACTTCCCATTTGAGCGTTTCTAAGTATGTTTTCACCGGCGGTGCAACATGTATCCACTTTTCATCGCCAGTCACGATACGATGCAGAAAACCCTTTCTTTTATGTCGCTGAAGCAGCTGTTCGCAAGTGAAAAAACGCCGTTCGACGTCTCTCAGCTTCAGTTCGTACGGCACCCAATTTCCTTGCTTTTGGATCATTCCCATGGCTTTCAAACGCTTGGAAATGGTTGTTCGGTCAACTCCCAATGCTTCAGCAAGTTCTTCTTGCGTTTGACAAGAATCTTCATCAAGCAAAGTCGCCAATTCTCGATCTTCAAAGATTTGCGGCCGCCCGGAACGCTCCTTGTCTTCCACGTCGAAATCACCGCTTTTGAAGCGTCGAAACCATCCGCGAACACTTGAATCATCGACACAACCTTCTCCATAAGCCTCCTAAAGCAATCGATGCGTCTCGGCAGCAGATTTCTTCAAATTGAACCAATAAAGTGAAACTTCCCGCAAATGACGTCGACTCGGCTCAAATTTCGACATTTTCACGATATCAAAAATTTATGATGTGAAAAAATTTTAACTAATGTGTTAGTATGGAATTGTTGACATATGAATAAGCTTTGATTATGACATATGTAACCATTGAATACTCGCACAGTATTGGTGGCGCCATCTCTTACAAAAAACGGGAAAGACCTATTCACACTCCTAATATATTATATTGTACATGTTATATATACATATTTTAAATACGGTTACTACTGACTAATATTGTATTGGCGTGTACGGGCGGTTGATTACGGTATTCCGTTGCCTAAAGACCAATTCTATACGCAGTTGTGTGTTCGGATGATAGAATGCGATGTCCAGGTGTCTCTGGATGATTTCTACGGGGAATATTGTATTTGGTTGATGGAAAACGAGATCCAGGTATAAGAAAATCAACTTCTATGGGAAGATTCGTGTTGGGACGGTATAATACGATATCTACGTCTTTCCGAACGACTTCTACGGGGAGTATTGTGTTTAGTTGTTAGGGAGCAGTGCTAGCTTTCTCGAGCCGACTTCTACTTGGACTATTGTGTTTAGTTGGTAGGAAACGATGTTCAGATATATTGGGTCAACTTCTACGGGGAGTTTCGTTTTCGCATGGTGGAATGTCATTTGCAGACGATTTGCAACGACTTGTACGGGGAGTGTCATGTACAGTTGGTGGAAAACGATGTCCAGGTATGTCATTACGATTTATATGAAGAGATCAGTATTCTATCATTCGAAGACGCACACTCCCAGTAAGAGTCGTCCTGGGATAACTGGAAATTGTATTCTACCTTCCCAACACAAAACTCTCTATAGCAGTCGTCCCGAGTATTTCTTATAGTCCGAACATGATGCTCTCTGTAAACGTCGAGACACTTGCACATCTTTTTCTATCGCTCGAATTCGAAAGTACAATTTTTTCCATCGAACCTGTATTTAATATTCATATATATATATATATATATATATATATATATATATATATATATATATTGTATAAAATGGTCGGTAAAATATCAATTTTTTGAAGTGGAGGCTACATTGAAACAGCTTTTTATACAGATGCGACGATAGGTAAATTACGGTCAATTATTTATAGAAACATATATTTTTATCTTAGAGTACTTTTTACTTAGATATTATTGAATTATTTATGAAATCGGTTAAATTATTATCTCGGGCGAAGCCAAGATGGGGGATGCTAGTATATTTATATGAATTTCTTCTGACAAAATGATCACCTACGGCTAGTTCCTACACTACTTGCTATACACAAGTATTATAAAGTAAAAATTTTGTATGGGCTATTTATAATTTACACATAAGGTCGGCCATTACGGCTTGGATAAATACCGGAAAAGCCGATAAAACATAATAGGTTTTTTCGTAAGCTTAGACTGACTTAAGACCTAACTCAAGATAACCTATACACTTGTCCTTTAAATATAAAAAAATATAAGGCATAAATACTCTTACACAGTTTATAGTATGGAGGATAGAGAGAAAAAATACAAACTTCGTTAGAATCGTATTAAATTACATAACAGGACTTCGGTACAGAATTGGCCGCAAGGCGGCGAAACCCTATAATGTTGCTCGTTCGAATGCATGCATTTGAGATAAGAGAGTGGGGATATGCAGTGAGTGTGGAGAGAGGGAAAGTTAAATCTCTGCTCTCCCACTTTTGCTTCTTTTCTTCCCCTTACTCGCTTTGGCTTTTATATTCTTTCTCTGTTGGAAGCAAAATCATCGAGGAATTTCCAAGACAGCGACGTCTACCGGAGAAATCTGAACTACCATCTCCGGTTAATTTTTGATAAACTTTTCCCATGTAAAGTAAGCGGAATTTCCAGTTCTGCTCCCTACTCTCAGCAGAGATAATAAGGAGAGATTGCCGATGCCATATGCGAAAGGCTCGACGATTTTCGAGCCCGAGCAAAGTGCGACCTTAATAGGCCCAACTGCTACACTAACACGTCAATGTGACGTCACAGCTACGTCAGCATAAATTAATATGCGCATTTTCCTACGTCACGAGCTGTGACGTAGGAAATAAATATATATAGATATAGCTGTACGCTTCTCTTCAATGCGACGTTACTGTTTTCCTTTGAATCATACAGAGGCTAAGCCAAAACATATCTAATATGCGCACGAGCATCAGAAATTGTGCTAAAATGGGTATTCCATAATTAGTTTAAAAAATTTATTTTTAATATTTTATACTTATATAATATTGTAGCGACAGAAAGAGAAAATTCATTAAATGTCTCTAATATTAAAAATATAAAGAATAATATAAATCAAAAATTTAACTGTTTAATTTTTAACAGTTATACGCTTTCTAAATTATAACTTCAAGATATAAGATTTACATTCTACAACGTTTTACAATAGGATAGAATTTGAAGTTTTGTATTTTCTACAATATACATTATCAATAAAAAATGTGTAAGTATTTTAAATAATTATCAGTATTGACACGAGTTTAAGCACATTTTCAAAAAATACGAGTATGACATAGATTTTTATGTTAACGTAGTTGATCAACACATGTCTCTGAT
This sequence comes from Sycobia sp. Sy_11, assembly GCA_018907035.1. Taxonomy (NCBI): domain Eukaryota; kingdom Metazoa; phylum Arthropoda; class Insecta; order Hymenoptera; family Epichrysomallidae; genus Sycobia; species Sycobia sp. Sy_11. The sequence goes on from JACCIC010000036.1 coordinate 2,068,985, forward strand.
ACTACATACTAGGTAAAATTCATAAATCACATACATTATTCCTAGTTTCTTTCACATTCAAACAGCATACTTTTCATTTATATTTATTATAATCTACTCTGTATTGTTACTTATTGATATTTTAAACAATTCGTGTAATTCCGATTTAATACAAAGATTAGTCTACGAAATAGAGTAATTTTCAGTATAAACTAATAATGAAATGATTCTGTTTGTTTATTCATAATATTACAGTGATTGTGGATATAGCCTCGCTTATGATAAAATAATTTATTGAAGAAATTGCTAAAAATACATTATATGAATTACTTATGTATATTATAAAGTAATTGCAATAATTTATTTTATTCTGAAAATTGTAGTATACAATTTTAAAGAACATATAATAAATCGTTTATAATCTTAAATGTATATTATTTAATATATATAGTTGAATACAGAGCTATTTCGAAAAACTTGTCAAATTTATATAAAAAACTGATAAAAATTGTAGATAGATAGATTACGTATAAATTTTGATTTGCTTAATTACAAATATTATAGAAATTGATCACAAAATAGTTTTTGGAAAAAATTGAATAAAAAATTATAGATGAGATCAATATATAAAACTTAGTTTCCATGCAATTTTTCTCTATAAAAAAAAAATAAAACCGAATACAAAAAGATCGATGAAAAAAGAAATTAAAGAAAAAAAATGGGTAAAAAAAATTTCTGGGATTTTTTTCTTATGTTTTTTTTAATCTGGTTTGATTTTTATGAATTTTTTGTATTTCACAAATTTTTTTGCACCAATTATTTTTCTACAATTTCTTTTTTAAATGATCTCTTTGTTTCGGTTTTTTTTTCTTTTAGAGAAAAATTTCATGGAAAATAAGTGTTATATTTTGATCTCATCTATAATTTTTTATTCAATTATTTCCAAAAACTTTTTTGTTATCAATTTCTATAATATTTATAATCAAGCGACTCAAAATATATACGTAATCTATCTATCTAGAATTATTATCAGTTTCTTATATAAATTTGACAAATTTCTCGAGACAGCTCTGTATTCAATTACATATACTAAATAATATATATTTAATCTTATAAACGATTTATTATATAGTATTTCAAATTTTATACTATAATTTTTAGAATTGAATAAATTATTGCAATTACTCTATAATATACATAAATAATTCAGATAATCTATTTTTAACAATTACTTTAATAGATAATTTTATCATAAGTGAGGTTATGTCCAAAATTACTGTAATATTATAAACAAACAAACGGAATCATTTCATTATTAGTTTATGCATAAAATTGTAACGATCCTATCCCCCTCGGGATAGCATACGCGGTATATTTCCAGGGTATGTTTGAGAGGGGAGGAAGTATTTCGGGATAGGACGGCGGATCAGGAAAATAATTTGAACTACACAGTATATTTTGTTAGAAAAAATATAAAATAAATTTATTTAATAAGTTTACTCCAAACTGTCACGGTTCTGTAACAAAAAAATAGAACAAAATAATTACTTAATAGACTTAATATAAAACTTAGTAAACTAAATTTATAAACGTATAATAATACGATTTATTTAACCGTACGCTAGTTTCCGTGAAATTAAATTAATCCAGTGCTATTTTCCGCACGGATTCCCGCTGCTATTTTCTACGCGGGAAATTATTAAAGTACGACAGGTGGAATTTAATATAGGTTTATTCTAAGGTAATGCTTAGCTCCGGTGGTCTTTTGAGAAGTGGCTCGCAACCAGGATCAAGAGTTAAGTGGAAAAATGTCTAGTCAGGATAAGAGAACGGATGGTCTTTTGAGGAGCGCCTCGCAACCAGGATCACGTTTACTTGGGGATAGGTAAAACTATTAGTCGTCTGTGTTTTGAGGAGCGTCTCGCAACAGAGATCAAACTAGTAGTTTTCGGGCAGGATTTACTGCCAGGATAATTTCGAGCTTTGGATGAGTTTTTAGCTCCGGGGAGAGTTCGTTGTGACTCGACTTCGGGGCAGTCGGTTCACCGGGCGAACTCTCGATTTTGCCTTTTGCAGGCCTTTTTATAATAAAATGGTCGGTTCTTTCCGTCGCTGCTCGTTCAATTTCGGACGAGCCGCCGAGTTATGATAATTATATTAATAATAATGCTGATTGATAATAATAATATTTAATAATAATCCTAATAACTATTATTTACAATTTATTATTTATATTTTCAGCCGCTATGCTGCGTACAGTGATTATATACACGTATAATGGTGTATACGCACATATACATGTATAAATATATATATCTATATATATTAGTACAAATAATATTTTTATTCAATTAATTTAATTAAATACAGCGGGTGAATTCATTTTCGAACACCCGTTGTATATATTGGAATGCGCGCGCCAGTATAAGGCTTGCGCGTTCGCCTACCGCAGTATTCGCTGCTGGCGTGCGCCATTCGACGAGAGTGTACGGTAGTGTGTGTGCGGCGTGTATTAGAGGGGGATAGCGGCCGCCGGCCTAATATACTTGTCGCGGTTCTCTCTTGCTGCGCGCAGTGTATCCCCTCTACCGGATGCCTCGGGCTTAAGCTTAGCAGTAGAGAAAGAGACTAGGTATTACGTTCTCTCTCGACTGTCTGGTTTTCGGCGATTGCGTCGACTACCTTCTCCAGTAGTCGTCGTAACCTTTGTTCGATTTTCGGTATATTTACCGCGCATTAAATATATTACATTTACTTTTATATTTTCGTGTATTCTAATATTTAACTTATTATTCTTTTCGTGAGTATAGCGGAAATAAATTATAATAAATTAATGTGGTTATTGTTTGCGATATATATGTATAATAAATTTATATATTGGTCGAAAAGAATTTGCGCGTCCATGTTTTTGGCCGTCGCAAAATGATTCTATTCCTTAGACCAATCTTTGTGTTAAATCGAAATTACACGAATTGTTTAAAATATCAATAAGTAACAATATAAAGTAGATTATAATAAATATAAATGAAAAGTATGCTGTTTGAATGTAAAGGAAACTAGGAATAATGTATATGATTTATGAATTATATTTAGTATGTAGTATCACAGATATGGGTTGATCAACTACATTGACATTAAAATCTATGTCATACTCGTATTTTTTGAAAATGTGCTTAAACTCGTGTCAATACTGATAGTTATTTAAAATATTTATATATTTTTTATTGATAATGCATATTGTAGAAAATACAAAACTTCAAATTCTATTCTATTGTAAAACGTTATTCAATGTAAATCTTATATCTTGTAGTTTTAATTTAGAAAACGTATAACTATTAAAAATTAAAAAGTTAAATTTTTGGTTTATATTATTATTTATATTTTTAATATTTGAAACAATCAATGAATTTTCTCTTTCTGTTCGCGCTCCGTAATTTAGATTTTAAAGATATGATGGAAGTAAGTGTCATAAACGGAAAGAAAAACGTCGTTGCAACTGAAACTGCGCGCAGCTGTCAGAGGTATGCAGTGCGCGCCTAGTTTATTACATTTATGTTTATATGGCCCGCACTCTGCCCGAATGAAAATCCGAGAGGACGACGGAAAAGGTTCACCATCTGGTCAGCTATGCGTCTCGTCTGCAAGGAGCCCGTCTGTTTCTCCCACCACCGATGTATAAATTTGGGGCTATCTCCTCGAAGTCGACACCACTTCTTGTTTGGTTTCCCGCGAGCGAACATTGCATTTTGAGTAAAGTCCCGTTTCGTGTTCTGCGATTTGCGCGATTTGTGTGTAAGCATTGATAAGAACTTAATTTGTGTGGTTTGTTTGGTGCGCACCCTACACATAAGCACACCTGTGGACAAAGCGAAGAGGCTTTGTTGAGAGACGCCGCCGAGCGTATCTCTGAGAGATCTCCCGAGCACCTGCAGAGCCGAGGCTGCCGTCGGCGTTGCCCAAGACGTTGGGATCACGACGCTGTCTAGGAGGGAATGCGGAGGTACTCTCCCACTTGAGCCCTCACCTCTTGTTCTGAGCGCCGGCGTAAAAATCTTGTATATTATTAGAAAGGTAAGAGAGCTCTCGCAATAAAATAGGTGACCTTTTGTTCTTTAGTTACATTAATTATTTACCATCGTAATTTCGCCTGTATGTCTGTTAATTGTTTATATTTTGTAATATTTGAGGCTTTTTCCTCCACTCACTAAGTGGAGGTTTTTTATGCCATTTTCTTTGTTCTTTTCTTTATTTATTAAACTTTCCAATATAAAGTTAAAATTAGTTTCTGTTTATTTATTGCACCAGAACACACATCATCCTATCATTATTATTATTAGTATTATCATTATTAGTTTATTATCTTATCCGTATTATTAGTTATAAATTCGATCATTACTGTCATTGCAATTCTTATTAGTTTGATATAAGTAGAACTTCACAAAACACTTTCTGTTCCTACAATATTATATAAGCATTAAATATTAAAATTAAATTTTTTAAACTAATTATGGAATATCCATTTGCGCACAAAATCATAAGACTCAATTTGAAGTATCTACAGTGGCAGAAAGGAAAGTCTTGATTTTCTGCTGAATCAAAAATTTGTCTGCATTATGAAGCTGGCATGGAAGTTTGAGTTTGAATTGTTTTCTGACATTCGTGTGCATATTAGATATGTTTTGGCTTAGCCTCTGTATGATTCAAAGGAAAACAGTAACGTCGTATTGAAGAGAAGCGTACAGCTATATCTATATATATTTATTTCCTACGTCACAGCTCGTGACGTAGGCAAATGCGCACACTAATTTATGCTGACGTAGCTGTGACGTCGCGTTGGCGCGTTAGTGTAACAGTTGAACCTGTTGTGGGCGCACGTTCCCGGCGCTTGATAATCATCGAGCCTTTCGTATATGGCATCAGCAATCTCTCCTTATTATCTCTGCTGAGAGTAGAGAGAAGGAGTGGTAACTTCGCTCGTTTTACATGGGCAAAGCTTATCAAAAATTAGCCGGAGATGATAGTTTAAATCTATCCGGCAGACGACGCTCTTTGTCAAAACCCCTGGATGGTTCTGATGTGCAACAGAGAGATAATGAAATAGCCAAGGCCAGTGAGGGGAAGAAAAGAAGCAGAAGTAGAAGAGCAGAGATTTAACTTTCCCCTCTCTGCACGCTCACTGCTATATCGATACATACCCCCCCCCCCCAACTCTCTTTTCTTGAAATACATGCAGTTGAACGAGCAACCTTGCCGCCTTGCGGCCAATTCTGTCCCAAGTCCAGCAGTGTAATTTGACACGATTTTAGCGGAGTTCCCACTCCTTTTTCTACTCTCCCTACTATCTGCTACTATAAACTTTGTAAGAGTATTCGTGCCCTATATTGTTTTATATTTAATGGACAACTTTATAGGTTATCTTGAGCTCGGTTTTGAGCCAGCTTGAGTTGATAATTATAGTTAGGTTTAAAGAAGCCTTATTTAAAAATTTACTTATGTTTATGTTATATTTTAAAACAATTATTAGCAATATTTTTAGAAAATGGCGGACGTATCTTTGAGTTTAGCTGAAAAAACATTTATTCTCCATGGGGTTGATGTAAGTTATAATTAAAAACTAATAAAATTTAAATTCAATTAAAATTCATAAAAACTGTAATACGAATTTGATTCATCCTTAATATAAAGATTAAATGAAGTCTAAAAGAAGTAACAATAATTAAATTATTCTTAATTAAATAATTTGTAAAATATTCTAAGCTTAAAATATTTAAATTTAATATGGGAATTTTTTTCTAATTATTCAAATTTATCAAATAAATTTTAAGTTGTTTTAATATTAATGTATTCTTTTAGACAAGATTTTATTTTAATGTAATATTTGTTGCAATTTAAAAACGAAATAGTTTTCATAACTTTTTAATAATAAAAAATTTTTTAGTTTAGCTTGTAATAATCATTACACTTATTATTCTAAGATTAATTTAGTAGTGATTTTTTATTTTGAAGGCAAATTTCAGAAATGATGGAAGAAGTCGAAAAAATTATCGTTCTATCGAAATAGAAACAAAGTTAATGAATCAAGTTCATGGATCAGCAAGATTAAGAATAGGTAATACTGATGTCCTTGTAGGTGTAAAAGTAGAAATTGATTCACCATATCCCAGTGCTCCTTATGAAGGAAAATTAGAATTTTTTGTGGATTGGTAAGTATGCAAATTTAATTATATATCATGTATAATGATTTCTTTTTAGTTATTAAATAATTTTCATAATGTGACAAATAATTTATATATGAAATACTATTTAAAATTTATTTTATTTAGTTCTGCTAATGCTACCCCAAGCTTTGAAGGAAGAGGTGGAGAAGATTTAGCTAATGAAATTAGTAATGCACTTACACTCGCATATCAATCTCCTGATGCTATGGATTTATCCCAGCTTATAATACTTCCTCATAAAAAGTGCTGGAAATTGTTTATAGATATTTTAGTGAGTGTATATTATATAATATTTATTATATGAAGAATATGATAAAAGTAAAATACATTTAATAGATTCTTGAATGTGGTGGTAACTTATTTGATGCAGTTGCTGGTGCTGTAAAGTCAGCACTTTATAGTACTGAGATTCCAAAAGTGAAAGGTGCTACACTTGATGGTGGAGAAGCTGATATTATTTTATCTGATGACATTTATGATAGTATAAAATTAGATGTATCTAACTTTCCTGTTCTAGTAACACTATGCAAAGTATTTCATCAGCTTTATTTTATTTATTGTAGATGAAAGTATTACATTTTTTAATACAAAATTTTTTCAGATAGGTGATAATTTTATAGTTGATCCGTCATCCGAAGAAGAAACTTGTAGTAGTGCAAGTATAATTATTTCAGTTATGCCAAATGGAAGAATATCTTCTATCATTAAAATGGGATATGGTAGTTTACAACCTTCTACATTAATTAATATATTAGAGGTAAAAAGATTCTTTTAATATTAATTTTATTTTATTGAAAATTCCTGTTTATAAGATTTGATAAAATTATAGATGGGAACAAATGTAGGTATTCAACTTAATAAAGCAATTATGTCAGCCCTAATAGAAGAAAATGAACTAGGACCGAATCGAGAAATAATTGGATTTCTTAGATAATAGAATTTCCAAATGTAAAATTTTGATAATGTTTTGTATCAAAAATATTTTAATACTATCACCTTTATTTAATTCTATTAATTTGAAATCTTTATTGTGATTGTAAAAATTCTTTTATTAGATTTTTATCTCTGTTTAACCAAGCTAAATTTATTTCAATATTTTCAATACTTTGTTGTATTCTTCGTTCAGTTCCTACAATAGGATTTTTGTCAAAAAATTCTTTTATATCTGCAACAATTTCATTTGTAATAATATTTTTAGTAATTACTTCTACAATATTTGTTAATAAAGTGCCACTTTGAAAACGATTTACAAATATTTTCCAATTATCTTTGAAATATTTCCAAGCAAATATTTGACCTTCATAACTGTTTGTCACGGATTGCAGTAGCCAAATAGCATCTTGTGCTTTTACTTCTTCGCTGATACAGAATTTCAGAAGTTTTGGAAGAATACTGTTGTCTTTAATTGCTCCAAGTGAGCTAAGGATTCGATTTCTTTCTTCAGATATATCAGTTTCTCTATAAAGAGAAAGCATTTTATCATACATATCTAAATCTGCAACTGATAATACTGCTCTATAAACAAAATCACGAAAATCTGCTGGTATAATTGTTTGTTTTGTTATGTGCAACTGAAAACGATATTGTGCTTCAGTTATAACACTTGCATCTTGAAAATCTACTAGTTGAGATAAAACTAAATGTCTGAAAGCAATGAATAAATTTATTTTCAAAATTGTTCATACTAGTAAAAAAATTAATTTTACTTTTATTTTTTATGTGAATTTTAAACCTTAATAATGTTTCCAAATGATTTTCATTTGGCTTTGGTATCCAGCCAAGTTTTGAAAAAATGTTTGATAATAAATTCCTTCCATATGTCTTAAAATTATTATGAACATCTTTGAAACTCAATAAAATATTATTAACTTTTCTTAAATTATTTATTATACACGACCAAACTGTATAATCATTTTCATCTTTAAATTCTTTCAAAAGATTTAAGAATTCAACAGTTGACGATCGTCCAGCTTGAGCAGTAACAAATAAATCATCAAGCAATCCAAGGCGATCTGATGATGGCAAGCTTTGATTTTTTATTGCACCTATTAACATTTTCAATAGATCACTGCTGTATAAGGTTCTAAAAAATCCTACACTTCCTGTGTTAATTTTAATCCAAGTTGTTTTTGGAATGCCTTCTATTGTTATATCTTTACTTTTTTGATTTAAAATTATTACTTTCAAAACTTGAAATGGATTCAAAGCACTACTCACAGTAATTGGAATGATCCATGTAATATTATTTCTGTCAATAGAGCCATTGATCAAAAATTTTTCTTGAGAGAAGGTAAAAATTCTTTCATTTAAATTACTTGAGTGCTTTTCCATTACGGAGATAAGTGGAAAACCTGATATTTTTATCCAATTTGACATAATTTTTCCGATTGGTTTATTACTTGCTTCTTCTAAAGCATTCCATAAATCTTCAGTTTGCACATTTGAATATGAATATTTATTAAGATATAAGTTCATTCCTTTTCGAAAATCATCGTCTCCAATATAATTATAGATCATTCGTATTATACTTGCTCCTTTATTATAAGAAATTTGGTCGAATATTTCAGTTATTTGAGAAGGATTTTCAACAGGAACTTCTATAGGGTGTGTATTTGATAATGCATCAAGTTCTAGAGCTTTTATATATATATTTGTTAAAAAATGTGTCCAAATATTATATTCAGGATAAAGATTCTCTATGCATAAATGTTCCATAAATGTTGCATATCCTTCATTCAACCATAAATGAGTCCACCATTCCATTGTAACAAAATTTCCAAACCACTGGTGAGCCACTTCATGTGCAACTGTAAGAGCAGCTCTTTCTTTTTTTTTTGTTGAACTTGACTGAGAATCAACAAGAAGAATAGCTTCTCTATATGTAATTAATCCCCAATTTTCCATTGCACCAAAACTAAAATCTGCTACTGTAACTAAATCTAATTTTGGAAGTGGATAAGGAATATTGAAATAACAATTAAAAAAATTGAGTGCCCTTCCTGCTACATTAAGACTAAATTCTCCTTGTGTGATTTTATCTTTTGGAGCATAAACACGAATTATCTTATTATTGTCATGTATTTCAATAAAATCATAATCACAAATAATAAAGGCAACTAAGTAGGTTGACATCAGTGGTGTTTTTTCGAAATTAGTAGTAACTAAATTTGTGTTTTGATTTTTAGTAATTGATTTTATAGGCTACAATACAAAATTTTATTAAAATATAAGAAAAATAAGATTAAAATCTACTTGAAATTTCTTACAGTATTAGAAATGGAAATAAACTTGTCCAAAGTTGTTAGACTAATTTCAAATGTCGCTTTAATAGCTGGCTCATCCCAACAAGGAAAACAACGTCTTGCATCTGTTGCAGCAAACTGAGTAACTGCTGCAACTTTTGTAATACCATTACTGCAAAATATAAATATTATTTAAAATATAATAAATAAATTTGTAACATATAAATTAAATTTAAATCATATTACCTGGTATATTTACTACGATACAATCCATGTAATTTTTCATTTATTATTCCACTAAATTCAAAGTGAAGATATCCCTTTCCTAAAGTTAATTCTTTTTCAAAAGTAATGAAAACAGTTTCTTCAGAAATATTGTATTTAATACTTTGAAAATATAAATTATTTTTATTTTCATTATTATAATATACAACAGATTTTATATTTATATTAATGGAATTTAAATTAATAATTTTTGTTGATTTAATTACCTATCATTAAAATATTTATGTACTCATTAAACAAAATATTTGTAACAATAATAACTATATGTATAATTATGTGCATAGACATACATTAATAAAAATAGTTTGTTTTCCATTGTAAGTGAAACTTTCTAAATCTGGATAAAGAGTAATTTCATAATGAAATGGTTGAATATCCTTAGATAACCGAGAAAACTGTTTTTCTCCAAAATTCTGTTGAAAAAATATATATAAAATAAAAAGTTTGCACTTTACCCAATTCATTTTATATCAAGGACAAAGATTTAAAAAAGTCCATTCAACATAAAAAAGAAATTACTTTTTGCGTCATAATTTAATTATAATAAAATACTCAATAATTATTAAAAAGATAATGCATAATATTTAATTGAAAATATATTTTTTAATTGTATTAATTAAAATGTTTAATATTAATCCATGCGACGAGATTGTTCCATTGTGTTCATCTGGCTGCATCCTCCATATTTTGACACTTTACTTGCTATGACAGTAAGATGACAGCCAGTTGTTAAATGAGGGAGATGGCCGGATGGGGCATGTTCAAGCTGGTTCAAGCAGTTCAAGTGTGCTTCCTGCCGGGTAGTCTGGTGCTGTTGACTTGCCGACACCCGATATCAATGCCAGTTTGTCAGCACTCAGCAGGTGCATAAGTACACCTGTAGACTTATGTTATTGAATGTACGAGTATAATAGAAATCATATAGAAATATATATCATATGCCTAGATGCCTACGTCAAATGCTATCAAAGATATAATTAGTAGAATTCTACACTCCATCAGATAAAGACTTCTTTACTCAAAGGCACAAATAAGTTGATTATAAATTCATTACCAACCAATTTTATTATAACTTGTATGTAACAATAAAAATGACAAATGTTGCCTTTAAATATCTAAAAGAAATTTTTTTGGTTATTAATATAGCTTTATGTATCCTGTAGTTTTTATTCATATTTATATATATAAATGTTTTCAATAATTTCCATACTTTAATTTGTTTGTGTTACGATGTACTAGGATAGCAGATAGCTAAAAGAATAGCTGCTAAATTTAATATAAAATTACGTAAATTACTGATGCTGTGTTTTGTTGGGTACAGTTACACTCAGTGCTTATGTATGGGCTGGTATGGGCTCATGCAGGTCCAAGTCTAAGTAGGTTTAAGATTCCAGATCGACTTTCGGTCACGTAGCATTATTTGGAGGATTTATAGCTCCTTAAAATAATTAAATAAATAACAAATAAGTATGCATCAGTAATATATTTTGCATATATTTGAATTATTTCTATGAGTCTATTTAATCTTTTCGATTATTAATTTTAACATTATCAAATAAGATTGTTCCATTTATTCTAATGTATATTCAGTAATTATTTTTAAACTATTCGCCAATATTTTCATAGAAAATGTTTGTAATGAGAGATTAAGCCTATACTCTCATAATAATTTTTGATTTCAAAGATTCATCCAGGGTCTGATGAATAGTTGAATTTTTTATGTAGTCGTTAAATTTAAGAAAAAAAAGAAATCTCCATTGAACTACAAAAATCTGATTTATTATTATATTGGTCCTGCTAATATGAATCTTTTGATTTAGTTAAAATATTTATTACTTTCTGTATCATATGATTTAAGCTTATTATAAAACCAAGATTTAGATTACTTTCTTATATTCAACTTGTTTATTGTGATTTATAAATTATTCTAGTAAGACCAAAGAAGTATAACTGATTATGTAAACATAAGTAAACATATCATTTTTATTAATTATAAAGTCAATATATTATAAAAAGATAAGGTTTCAATTCCTTTTTATTTGTTTTGATTTGTTTTTATTCTTTCATTTTGAAAAAAATTTTGTATAACAAATATTTTGAAAGACTAAAAGTAAAATTATATTTTCAGAATTATATTTAACATACATATTATATTAATTAATTTAATAACTATGTATACAATAAAAAATCAACTCTTTTAAAGAGGTGAATTTTCAAATCCAAAGGTAGCATATTCATGTGGCTTCTTCTCTATTATTTTAGGGAAGTCCTTATCACCAGGATATATGGCTTTTCTAGAAGTAGTTACTTTCCATCCTCCTGTATGTGTCCAATCCTAAATTCATACATAACACATTTAAATATAGAAATAATAATTTTTTCTTTTATATTTAAGATTTTAATTATAAGATTGAAACTACTTACGCCTTTATTATATTTAAAATAATAATGACCTGCGTACATCAACATTATACTCATTGCAAAGTTTGCTATTACATGTCGTGTAATTATTGCCTTATTCAAACCCTAGAATAGAAAAATATAGCTAGATCATATTTATTAATTTTTATATGGGCAGTCGACAGAAATACAATTCAATTGTTTTAGATCATATTTATTATATAAATACTTTTATTTCAACATTAATATTAAATGAATGCTTATATATTTTCAAATTTATTGAAAGCAAATTTCAGTTAAGAAACACTGCTGAAGTCTCCTTATTAATACTAATAATATAAAATTATTATATTTATATAATGCTTACAATAAATGGAGTAATAGACTTTTGAAATAGATCTAGAGGTGCTCTATAAAACCTTCGGATAGGATTAAATCTTTCTTTATAGTAGTTTTCAGGTATAATGGGTTCACCATGTAATATCTGATCTTTAATCCACTTGGCACGCCATGCTCTTTCTGCGTCAGTCATTCCAATACAACGTTCTCTTTGCCTATGCATTCGTCCTTGAATTGAAATAGGCTTAACACCTCCAGTAGAGGAACATCCATGTTCATTGGCAATATCACCGTCTGTCACTAACATTAAATTGACTTGATTTATAATTGTATAAAAACTATATAATTATATTTTTAAAAATTAATTTTAGGTTCTTTTAAATGTGTGTCTCTCTCTCTATATATATATATATATATATATATATATATATATATATATATATATATATATATTAACCTATATAAAGTAAAAATAATTGGTTTTAATATTTAGAATAATTTAAATAAAATTATAACAAAATTTTTTAATAATTTAGTGACACATTAATTTTTTTAATAGATTATTTTATTTAAAGTAATATTAAAATAAATTTGCTAAATGAACTTATTGAATACTTGTAAATTAAATTAAAGTTTCTATTTAAAAAAATTATAAAAAACAAGATACAAACTTTTGATGAGTTTTCTTATATGCTTTGATATTAGATACTATATAAATGTAAGAATATATATATAATAGGTTAGAATAAAACTGGACTACATGATTACGTAAAAGTAAACCGTGAAGTAGATCTAGTAAAAACTGACACTATGTTATGAAAGTCCTATTCACGCGAATCATGTTCCGTTTCTTTATGTCAAGATGAGGAAGAGTAAAGAGAAGGAAACTCCGCTAAAATTGTGAAAAACAAACTACATGGCAGGACTTCGGGATAAAATTGCCCGCAAGGCGACGACACCTTGTGAGGTTCCTCGTTCAAATGCATGCATTTGAAGAAAATTAGATATTACTCTCTTTAATATTATTATTAGGAATAATGAATTATTCACGAAAACAAACTGTTTATAGGTATTTTGAAGTATTGATATATCATTTTTATGATAATAGTTTCAATTAAATTTATTAATATGAATTACATAATGTTATTATAAATTTTATTCTTTTTAAAATATTACTTTGTTCTGTAAAAGCTTTTGGCATATACACAAGGAACTGATTATATGGAAAATGCAAGGGATTTTGATATCGTAGAAAATGTTGTATGATCTTGAAGCATCATTTGCGACGGGGAAAAATAGACCCTTTCAGGATACATTGGGCGTGAATAGGTGACACTATAGCAACTCACAGTGATGAGTGATGGCAGTTTTCCAATGTTGGGTAAATTTAGAAAAATTTTATTGCAGGAGCTGCAGGCATGCGAGCAGCAATTATCTGCCGAAGGATATCATTTAACGCTATATCGTTTACAACGCTTGCCACGTCGATTATATCATCAATGACAGGCCAAATTAAAATACAGCGTTGACACTGAGAGATGTATTCCACAGACTAATAACGGCACGGAAAAGTATAGGTAAAATAGATAAAATGATAAAAGAGATACAACACGGACCAGAGGACAAGCAATGACGAGTAGAGCAATTCGTAATAATTGATATAGAAAAGATCCCATACAGAAGAAGGGAAATGCAATACACTCCAAGCATTGAACGATATCAACGATATAGCGTTCAGTGTCACCGTTCGAGCAAAATTTTCGAGGGTATAACTTGTCTGAGGATTCGTTTGAGAGCTCAAGTCGATCGATAAATGATTCAGATATAAAATTATAAAATGTTTTTATCGCTCTTATAGTCTTTATAATATAATATATTAACTACAGTAACGACAATCAGACTATTCTTGTTTTTTATCACCCCCGAAGAATCTGAAATAAAATTGATTACTAAAAACAAATTAGATCAAAAATGAAAAATAATTAAATAAAATAACAATAAAATGAAATAAAATACAAATAATCAAAATAAGAAACTATATTCTATATTAGAGAAGGACAATCTGATTACCTTCACGACCTTATGTTCTCTTTTGGTATCTGATTTTCATATTTAATACCGTTTAATATTATTCAGATAAAAAAGGAAATTGTCGACAATCACGGAACATACATAACGTTATACGAACCCTTCAAAGTTAAAAAATAAAATTCTTAAGCGAGAACTACGAATACATGGAGGAATATTTATTTAGAACAATTGGTCGACTGCCAAAATATCTACGATGAAAGACCCTGTATACACTTGGGGACGAATGGAGAGAAGTACGTTCGCATATTGCAGCGGTAGATAGATTACAATAAGCGATACACGCCATCTCCATCCAAGAAAATTCAGGATACCGCAGATAGTATATCAGGCATCGAGAGGTAGATCAAGGAACTTGACACGTTTAGCCGCGAAAAATCCATCGATGAGTACTAGTTCATTCGAGAACTACAGTGTGTGGGGCTATATCAGAAAGGAGCAAAGGAAACGACGAAGGAAAAAAGATCTACATGTCGCAGAAGTCGAGGAAGTCAGTGTACTTGTAGAGATCCTGAAACAAAAGACATGGGCAGAGATTGTGGATAAACGGCCGTAGACAATTATGACTGTGAGGAGAAGAAAACTTTAGGAGAGATACATGGGCTAATTAAATGAACGAGAAAATTCCCGCAAAGGCAGGTGCTGCAAAATTCAACTGATTTCATCATTCGAGAGATACATCGCTCGTCAAGCGACAGTGAATTAACCGGTGTTCGTAGGTTTCTACTATTCATGCGAAGGTTTTGGTCATCGAACAGCCGAATATCTGCACAGGTAGTGCTATACGTTCTATCCAGTTGGCCATAGTTCAGCACAGTGTAGACGCAGGAGGTCACCAGGACGTCGGACTCAAGAAGGAAGTTTTTTCCAAGTTTGTCAAGTATGTGGAGTGACTTCAGAAATGCAAAAGTTGCGCTGAAAAATGTGCCCAATAAGAAAACGAGACTGTGGGTAGACTGCATAGTGCGAAGTCATCTACTCAAGCTCAGAGAGTGCAAAAGCCCAAGATAAAGACAGAGTACGTGAAATACAAAACAAAAAGTCTGTTGTATAGATTGATAAGTTGATTTCACTACGTTCTTAAGTCAAAAAGCAGGAGAGACTGTACATTGTACGAGAAAAGTTAAGAGTTAAAGGATTGGGAGGAAGCAGGGTCATCGTGGCGACGTTGCTCAGAACTTAAGAAAGCCAATATATACGAATGTTTTAAAATTTATATTTGTACGTCAAAATCGACCTGGTGCGCGTCGTAAATAAGAGGAGGGGGCGGAGTGAGATAGGCGAAGAAGAACAACTCCAGCAATAGGGAATTTGCTCTTCGGATTGGGGTCTTCATTTCCTTCCCCATATATATATGTATATATATATATATATATATATATATATATATATATACATCTTTAAAATTACTTTCTACAAAAGTATGTGAAATAAAACAAGTACCCGAGTCGGGGGAATCCAAGAACTCCCGCCTGCAGCAACATCCAGTTGGTATATTTCCCCTTTTGGCATTATTTGGCACTATCCACATTTCGCCATGCTACCGCCAAACATGGCTATGCCGCTCACCGGCAGCCCGAGCACGGCACCACTCGAGAACCACCAACAGGCAGGTAACATCAGCTTACAGAATACTACCGGCCGGCCCTTCGAGAACACGTATCTCAAAGAAACCTGGACCGGTCAACTGTTACGCCAATGGCGTTTACAGTTCTCGGGAGGACCGAAAGAGGACGTGGAAGAATTCATAGACAGATTGGAATAGACAATGGATAGTCTCGATATCCCGGTGTCAGAAATTTTAAAACTAATTCCTGGCATTTTGAGCGGTAATTCAGGCCTATAGATTACACCTTGCGACTCGAAGAAGAGCTGAGGGATCGAACACAACGTTCGAAAGAACCAATCGGCTCATACCTCCGAGGAATGCGAGTATTGCTCGACAAAATGTCGTCGGCACTCCTCCTCGAATCTCAATTAGACGGGATATACCGGAATCTAAATCCTGACTACCTCAACAAGATCGACCGTTGGGACTTTGAATCGATTGACGACCTACAGCTGCTAGGACAGCGCCTAGAACTGAAAAAAGAACTGACCCGACGATATAAAGTACCATCCCCAGCAGATGACTGTATGGTGAGCACGGCAGCATGCGCACCAGTAGAAAGAAATAGTAGACGCTCGAGGTTAGCCGCACTAGCCAGCGAAAGGGTACCAGGTGTGCAAAAACACGTGACGCTGATTGAACCGTCAGTTCCAATACTGACTAGGTCAGATGATTAAAATCCACGTAACACACAAAAACCCCGGAGCTACAGCTCATCACCTCGAAGAGCACGCACATCATCATTGGAACTACAAAAACGAAACGTGAGTCGGCATCGGACCCTACCGATAAGACAAGGATCATCACCAACCCGATACAGATCCCCATCAACATACTGAGATAGTTATACGCCTAACCGACCCTACCACAGCCCCTCACGTAACTACAACCCTGATCGACCTAATTACAACAGAAACCGACAAGATCGGTCGCAGATACCAGAATACCGGCACGAACGATAGAGCCGTGAGAAACACAGAGATCAATCCACGCATTACGCAGAACGGCGATCGCCTGACCGACACAGGCACAGGGATGATGGCACATCATATTCTAAAGAGAGACAATCACCTGATCGTGACTCGCGTTCATCGTATAACCGAGACAGGAGCAACAGCACATTGAGTAGACGTGAGGAAAACAGACCCTGTTGGACGTGTAAAACACCAGGGCACTGGGCAAATAGGTGCATGCCCAGACAGACAGCAATTATATTGCTATTATTGCGGAGGAATGGACGTGACTACGCTCAATCGCCCGCGATGCGGCCCGAACAACAGGTCGGGAAATGCATAGGGGAGCAAGCATCCGGAGCCAGCCCTGACACCCCACATGACACGGCTCCACGCACAAGGGAGAACAACCCCAGAACACAATGCCCTAAAGCCAGGGACGTGACAAGCACGCATCTTACGGCACAAATACGTGAAGAAGAGAACAGATTCTTCTTAAGCATACAGATCATGGAGAAGATTTTTTCGGCGCTAATAGACCCAGGTGCCAGGAAATCCTATATCGGGCCTTAGCCAGGAAATTGATAGAGTCAGCGATCCTACCGATAACATCTTATATGCAGATGCCTGATGGAAAGCTCTGCCCAAGCGACGGAGAAATCGAGTCGTTTGACAAACTAAAGACTCTTCTGACACAAGCACCCGTGCTTGCTTGCCCTACGCAAAACAAAGCGTACATAGTTCAAACAGACGGAAGCAACTACGCACTGGGGGCCATGCTCAGCCAAGAGAGCAGCGGTCAAGAGCATCCCATAGCATATGCGAGTCGAACTCTAAACCAAGTAGAGTCGAATTATACAGTAACTGAGAAAGAGTGTTTAGCTGTCTTGTGGGCTGTGGAGTAAAAACGGGTACGTCTTCGATGGAGCGGCGTCCCACAAGACGGGACCGCTAGAGGCGTCTAAACATAAGATGTGAATCCAGAAAAACGCACTCAGATGCAAGTACGAGCAAATACGCTCAATAAGCCCGCCACCATTTCGACCTGGACCAAAATTCCACCGGAGGTCCGTCCCAACAAGACAGCCCGCCAGGAGGCCGGCTGAAAAGCTTGTATACATGAGTACGCCAGAAGATGGCGAGCTCAAACTATACCGCGGCGACCGCTGCGCGTTCATGCGTTCGGTCGCAGTACAAAAGTCATGCCTTGTATCGAAGTACAAAACCTCCAATGACGACAGGACCTGCGTCGAAAAATATCCCCACAAGCTCCTCTCGCACCCATTCAACACTCCCACCTATATGTTCACTGAATACCGCCCACAATATAACCCGTTCAAATCGAACACGGAGACTGCATCAGTGGCACGTTTAGATGAGCCATTCAGCAGGCCAATGGCGACTAAATCCATTCCGGCCCTGATGGATATGGCTGTAGCACCGCCACCAAACTTCACCCTTCCTGTGAAACCCCACCCCTCACTGCCAAAACACCACTGCCAGGACTGGTAGCATGACGTCCATACCAGCCACCCAGTCCACAAATGGTCAAGAGAATTCCGCGTAGATACCGGCGAATGAAAATGGTGTTGCCCAGGGTACAGGAGAGGGTGCTCCAGCACGGCAATGCTGGAACTGCGGCGACCATGGTCACCGTTATTCGAACTGCCTGCAACCGCGTAGCAGACGTTTCTGCTACCGGTGCGGCAGAGATGCACACGACGTGCTGTCGTGCGCAGTTTGCCGAAGACGACGTACGCCTGACGTATCGTCTTCGGCGGGGGAAGGTCCTACGGACACTGAGGCGAAGACGACATGACAGGCGTGCGAAAGGACAAATATGCAGCAGCATCTCCAACGGCCTGCCCGACGGGAGTCGAGCAGCGAGAGAGAGCGAGTTCAACATCGCCGTAGCTACGGCCGCCTGCCCGACTGGTGTCGAGCGAGTGAGAGAGAGAGAGAGAGAGAGAGAGAGAGAGAGAGAGAGAGAGAGAGAGAGAGAGAGCGAGGACTGCCGCGTCTCTAGCAGCCAGCTCGCCAGGAAGTCCGGGGTCGCCCAGCGGAGGACGGCTAAGGCAAGTAGTTCTCCGTTACCTTTAATAACTGTGCTAAAGATTAAGGTCGTCGCGTCTGCCGTCGGCGTGCCAGCGCCGCGATCGTATCGTGTGTCCTCGTCCCCCGTGTATCGGAAGTAATTATAATTATATTGTTTGTCTTCGCGTCAGAATAGAATGTACGTAGAAGTGCCGTAGAACCCGATGAGTGAGGCGAGAGTGTTTATGCAATCTGTATCTGTACGCGTGAAATCGCAGCGTAACGAGTGAGAAAGTGTGCGCGACCGAATAAAAGAACGTTAAGCTCGTTGTTTAATACAGAACTTACTGTATATTCATTTCTCCCGTCAATCTCCTTAGTCCGTTTTCAGGTTAATACGGAGTACCCGCTGACGTATGCAGTATTGCCTCAAGGTAAGTGAAACGGCTAGAAAACGCTGTCACAAATGGCGTCCATAGCGTGAGGCCCGCGGCACACATACACGTGGCAAATTGAATGCGCGTCGAATACGGCGAAAAGAAGACACCGCGCGGATATTTTTGTTCGCGGGAAATATGAAAAAGTAATAGTTGCGCGCAGAAATCCCTACCGCGAAAAATCCCCGGCGCGCTTTAAACATAAAAAAGCTGAAAGAAAAGAAAAAAAAACCGAAAGTGAATGTGTAATTGACAGCGTGGTCGAGCGCCCATTTTGACCGTGCGCATAGATATGCGACATAGCAGCAAGCGGCTGCTACAGCACAACTAGACTGAAAGAGGCACATTGTATCTCACTGATATTTTATAATATATTCCTTTTTTTTTCGTCCTCCTCGGTAAACGCAGATCCCTTACGGAAAATAGAATAGCATAGGTTACATTGCAAGAGTAGTATATATATGGGATGATATTACACACACACATATATATATATATATATATATATATATATATATATTATATTATATATAGATATATATATCATCAAGATTTCTACATCTTATAACCCTAAAATCGGGTTACTACTTACAGTTCACTTGCGTGTGTGTGTGGACTCTTCCACGCTGCTGGTCGTGCACTCCGCTGAAAGGGGACGGGGAACGAAGAATGAA
Source organism: Sycobia sp. Sy_11 (assembly GCA_018907035.1). NCBI lineage: Eukaryota > Metazoa > Arthropoda > Insecta > Hymenoptera > Epichrysomallidae > Sycobia > Sycobia sp. Sy_11. Next base: position 2,089,243 of record JACCIC010000036.1, read on the forward strand.
CCACGCGGGTGATTTTAGCAGATTATTACAATATTAACGTTTATTATCATTAACGATCTATTTACAATAATAAAGTAGTACATACGCTATGTACTGATTGCGGGTTCCGCGACGCTACATCAATTATTTATATAATTATGCACTCATTTAACATACACGGGGACGGGGGAAACGGAACGGGACGCTCTCGATACGAAACACGTGGGAACGACGGTATAACATCACATACTATATGCTAACAAACTACTTATACGCGAACGCATTTACGGCAGTACAATATTATAAAAAGGAATTACGAAACTTATCACTTGGCTACGCGCGATAGATACATATTATTACAGATGAACCGCGAAGCTATATATTCGGTAGATCGCGGCGCGCGGGTGCGGCGGCGGGTCAGGACCTACCTATACGCACACATGAACATAACAATAAAAGCAAAAAGCTACTTGCCGCCGACGACGATGATGCTGTCGCTGGTGCTCGCTGATGCTGTCGCTCGCTGGTGCTGTCGCTGGCGCTCGCTGATGCCGTCGCTGGCGCTCGCTGATGCTCGCCGGTGTCAGGGCGACCGGGCGCGCGCTCTCTTTCTCTTGCTCCTGGCTGCTGACTTGCGCGGTCGCGCGTGGCTGCGTATATCCGTAGTATACATACATAGCGGCTCGTAGCCGCTGATGGCGTCGCTGGCTCACGACGGTACACGTATGGTAACGCGTACACGCTTCCTCGGAGCTTTCGCTCACGGTCCGGGGCTGATG